>WAAF01012305.1:0-201344 GCA_013400475.1 Tricholaema leucomelas | reverse complement strand
TGTTCAAGGCAAGATTGGACGTGGCACTTGGTGCCATGGTCTAGCCTTGAGCTCTGTGGTAAAGGGTTGGACTTGATGATCTGTGAGGTCTCTTCCAACCCTGATGATACTGTGAGACTGTGATACTGTGAGGTTGTTAACTCTGTTAGTGCGGTGGTTCACTACTGCCGCCACAGGAAAAGAAGGGCTGCTAACTTTTCCTTGTAGAAGTTCATTGAATGGTGTTGGCCTGCTATAGTTTTAGTGAGAACAAGAAATTGCATGCGTCTCTAGCATGAAATGCATACGGTGTCATCCAGCATACACTTGCTTTCAAAGTCAAGTATGCACAGGACATATAAGCAAGTCTAGCTGCCACAGGTGAATGAAGGAAAACATTATTCAGGTACAGTTAATAAGCATGAGAAATCATATGGTCTGCTGCAAATAATACATTATATAGAAATAATGCATGAATAATAGCCTATATTATAAATAAAAGAAACACATCTATTCACCATGGGGTTATACTTATTTATTTTTAATTTATTTGTAGCATAAAATTAATTAGCCGCTGTGTGATTGATGTACCCAAAACAGAACGAGTAGCTGCATAAAAGGGAAAGGTCAGGCTTGTGGGCCAGGGGTTCATTGAAATATTGCCAAATCTGGGTTTGTTCCTAGCAGAGGAGTAATCCAGTGTAAATTGTGGTGAAAAAGTGAATGATAATATAAAGAAGATAAAGCATGTCTGATGATACTCTAAAATTAAGTGCAAATGTATTTTACTGGTCTAGAATTAAACTCCATGTTAAATAATGACTGCTGTCTTGGTTGATACTGGAGATTACTTAAAGAATGCCAAAACTGAGTCAGACTTTTTAAAAATCAGACTTTAGCTGTGCTCTGAGACTAAGAGTGATATTAGGGCATGCCTGTTTACAAACTAAGCCCATCTGATTGTTGAACTCACAGACCAGTTATTTGTTATCTTGAAGCACAGCTCTTGCTGTGTAACTTTTCCCTCCTCATACCCTCTGTCATTTTTCTCTGTCTCCTTCTCTCTTCCATTCTTCATTCCTACTCTCTTACTGTTCTTTACAGATTTGTCAGAAATGGTATCCAGTACTTGGTGCAACGCATATATCTTCTTGTTCTTTAGTCCTGTTGCTTTCTTCTCTTTTTGACCTTTTCTCTGACAAGCTTTGTATTGTTTTGTTTATGAAGAATGATGGGTAATAAATAACTATAATTAGCATTTGGTCAATTTCTTGTCTTTATCACATACTCTGCGCTAGTTGAATTATTTTAGCTGGATCAGTTTTTAGATCTGTGCAAGCCCACGCAAGATTTTCTTGAGGGAGAGTACAGTAAAAATGTTGGAAATACACCTACAGTGGGTTTTCACTGCAAAGTTTGTGAAGAGGTTAAATTTTGTCAGACTTTTCTCTCCCAATTTAGTCTTCATCTTTGTTTTCTCTGTGGCTAGTCTCTGTGATATTTTGTAACTGTACATGTAAAAGAGAGAAACAAAAAATCAATTCAAGTGAAGGCCTCCAACTGGCCCTTTTTGTGTTCAACAAGCCTTGATGAGAGTCTGACAACTTGAAATAGGTACTGTGAGCTGAGAAATAAAATGTGCATTGCATTTATCGAATGTACACTCTTAGCTTCAAATCATTATCCTCTTGCTATTTTCAGATATTTATTGTCATTTATTTTTTTCATTCTTTCTCCTCTAAATTCATGTAGTTCTTCATTATCTGTACAGTGAGGATTTCTTAGTTTTTCAGTTGTTTCCTTCCGAATTCAGTTATATCCAGTCTTATTTACTTTCAAATGACAAAAACCTTGAATGAGTTTAGGCATCAAAGTAATCAAAAGAAGACATTTGAAGTCCCTATTACAGTAAAGTTATATGTGAAGGATATGCATGGGAGATGCAAGAAGAGCAGAGGAACTGTAAAGTATTGATTGGTATGTGGAACAGATGCTATCTAAGGCTGCTTGTAAAAGATCCCATCTACTCTGCTTTTCAAAAGAGCTTGAACTATTGTTATTTTTGTCCATTACACTTTTAAACTCTGAACGTATAGGTGGTGAAGTGTGTCTATTTTCACAACATATGTTTTCCTGCCTGCAGTTTTCTCCAGTAAATCCACAGTACTACAGATTCACTGTTTGGTTGCTAGAATTTCTGTGCATCATCAGGGAAGGATGAAGGAACTGTCTGTGACATGGAGAACACAGAGAACTGTTGCATATTGGTTTTGCTCCTTGGGTGTTGTGTAAGGTGAGAAGCCGTGTGAATGATTCTCAGCCAAGGCATAAGCTTACCTAACAAATTTCTCAATAACAGAGCTTTAACATATTAAAAACTAAGAATATCCACAGGGAGAGTCTCTGGTTCTGCAGCCTCATATTTAGATTACAGTAGCTGGAAGTTAATTAGCCCTGCTAGCCTTTTTCTTTTAGGATAATTAGTAAGAAAACTGGATATTAAAAAGTCAAAGTCATTTTGAGAGAAAGAACTTCAACATTTTGTACATAACAGTCCCTTTGGAGGATATTATCTCCATAATGACCATAGGATGCTCTCCTTTCTGACAGAACGTAGTTCTACAGTCTCTGGACTCATTTAGACAACATTTTAGTCATTAATGATTTTAGGCCTAGCTGCTTGCAATTGCCAGATGAAACCACATGACATGTTGTTTAATTATGCAATGATCAGCAGCCTTTACATTTTAATTAGGGAGCCACTGTAATGAAGCCGTCCCACTTTACATATGGCTTATTGGGCTGAAAGGTCGTCTTTACTAATTGGTTGTTTGGAAATGTAATTTTGACACAGCAATACAGGTAGATTTGTCTTCACTTCTAATGTGTTTTCTGATCTTTTTTTGATTTGGCTAATTAGTGCTAATAATTTAAAAGCTGCATGGCATTCCAAAACTCCTGCTGTTTATTATCTGTACAGTAGTTTTGCTAACAGATTTTAGTACTGTTAATACGTAGTGACATATTGATGGTGTCTACTCACAATTTTTTTTGGTTTTGCTGGAGTACATGTCACACATTTCTTTCAGTTAGCTGTGTAAGACATCCCCGATGCAAGGAGTTTAAAGAACTGTGATTTAACAACCGTTTCCAGTCCTCAGGCTTTATCTGAATTGAAGTTTTTCTATGATTAATTATTGAATATATCCATAAGAATGCCAAAATCTCCAAAATAATGAAAGCCTCTTTTCAGAGTTGTTTGTTTTCATTTCAAATCAAAGCTGTCTTGTTTGTTTGTCTGTTTACTTTTTAAAAGAATAGTCTGTTCTTTCTGCTGGGGTTTTGATATAATTTTGACAAATAGAATTAATTTACATTAATGAATCAAATAGGTAAAGTTTCCATATTACCCTGGATTATTTTATGAGATATGAAAAGCAGAACGCTTCCCAAGCTATTTGGTGTTTCATTTTATTTGTAACAATAAAGTAGACAGAATTCATCTTACTGGATGAGGGATGGCTGTTTATAACAATCCTATGTCAGAAATACTTGGCTCTGTGTCCTTTTTCACTTAGAGCTATTTTTGCTTATATCCAGTTGGGCAAAAAAATAAGCTGCTTCAGTTAGTCAAGAGGCTCAGCAGGAATGTTTCAGGCAAACATTACTGCTGCTCAATTGTTAGAGTTCTCTAATAGTCAGACTAACATTGGTATAATCTAGAGTCACTTTCACATGACATTCACAAGCCTTCTTTTACCAGCCTTCCAAGACCACTACTTTAGAGTTTCTGTTCAGCAGTTTCTGGCAGCTATATGGAATTCAGATCCAGATGACTGTCTCTAAAAAGATTGTTTCATTTAAACAGTTTCCTGTCCATTTCAGGAAATCAATTCCGTAGCTCTATGGTTTGTTACTAATGTAATGCTGTTGGAGCAGAGATGTGTTTTCCTGTCTTTTTATTGTGCATAGAAAAACAAAGGTTTGAGGCTGATAACATAGTTTCACAACACTGGTAGTAGCATTCTCTCAACCACAAAAAGCTAACAAGAATTTTCAAGTGTGCTAGCTAGCTGTTGAATCATTTTGTCTCCAGTGTTACAAACATTTACATATCTTCATCTGAGCCATCCAGATGCCCCACCTTGAAGTGAATAATATTTGTGGGGCTAAGGTAGAATGCTATGTTGTTAATTTCTTCTTACTCATTTTTTTTTCATGATACCACTTTTTGATACTGACAACTTGGCTTGGTTTGTATTAGTTAAGGTGCTAGATCACTATGGATGATGTTAAAATAAGACAATATTAATACATTCTTCTGACAATATTTTATAATTATTAGATAGGGTATGTTAGAATGGTGTTCAAGCAACCTTTCTCTTCTCCTGATCACTAACAAGTTTTTCTAGTTATCTGTAAAAAGTGTTATCTATAAAATGTGTTTCTGGCATACTACTTACTTCAGGTACAATTAGTATCACTTTTATTAGTAAGTTGCTGCCATGGCCTCTGTGTTTCAGGCCAAGAAATCATTGATCTAGGTTTGTATTTCTTAGAGGCCATTTTTATTTTTTTTTTTGTGGTTAGCTTCTATTTCACAGAGCACCCTTAAAATATAATTGATATATTCTTGTATAGCAGGAAATAAATAAACATTCATCATATACATTGTGTATAAGATATGGTAGCAAACTTCTGTTGCAGGCTACAGCATAAGACATAAAAGTGAATTTTAGCAAATTATTTGATTTTAAAGCATTTACATCAAGGCTTTTATTTTTAGCTGAAAAAGTAATTGAGCGTCAGTTATTATGGGAGATCTAGGACTTCTGGAAAAGACTGAACATTAAGATAGTTGAGCTGCATGTAGCAACTAAAAATTTCTGTCAGAATAGATTTGACCAATAGGTTGCTGTTGGCTTTGGCTGTGCACTATCTTTCTGGTAGCTGCAGGAACTCCTGCAGAAAGAGGAGTTATGAGCTGTTTAGATGTTTTACTCAGTGAACTGCAGTTATAATTGCAGCTTTGTAATTTCATAGGATTCAGTTGTCTTCTGCCAAAGCTTTAGCTTTCATCCACATGAATTTAGTTATCTGCATACAAAATGGGCATAGGTCACAAAAGACAACACAGGTGCTTAGAGAGCTTGAAGTGATTTTTCTCAAAATACAAAACCTGTGAGTTGGTAAACAGAACGTAATGATTATTGCATATTTCTAAGATCCTTTATTTGTATAATTTCAAGCACAAAAATTTTAAGTTTTAAACGTAAGAATTCCACCTGTACAGCAGAACAGGAGCAAGAAGGGTTTCTGTCAGGCAGAAGTTCAGGTTCCCTACTCATACCATGCTGATGCAGCATGCCCTCCATGACTGAAAGAAAAATTGTTGCTCTTGCTGCTGAGCAAGGCTGGCATACTGCATGGTGAAAACAGAAAGTTCTTTAAGCAACTGGTCAAGCCTCTGGGTAGAGATAACACTGACTGGGAACTGAAGTGGTTCTCTGTCATTCTAAGCCTCTTTTGCCAACCTGTTTTCCTTCTTTTTCATAGATAAAGCAAAATATTTCGTAATATACTTTATTTTCCCAGGGTATTAAGTTTATGTAACTCAACTAATAAGGCATTAGCATGACAAAACTGCCAGACTGGTATGTTTTGCTAACTCTAACAACTACTACAAATGTGGTTTTCAACTAGGAACATCTGTCTAACTACTCAGAGTGATTTGCATCATTTAAGGATTATCACTTATTCTACAGAAACCCCTAAGTATGTGTTTGGTATGAATTATTTAATCTTTGGGGAAATTGATTGTCAAACATTAAGGTTAAACCTTAAGGTTAAACCTAAAGGTTAAAAAGAACTGCTAACAATCATAACAGTATGATCTCATGGCGTTCTGGTTAAACCCGTAAGTGAATTTCCTCATCCCACTTCTACAAGTTTTCTATATCTTTCATACTGAGCTCCATCTTTCTTTTAACAATGGGTTTCTTAAACTTATTTTTATTGTAGTATACGGGAAAAAGATCACATAGTTGCTAGATTATAGCAATATGAGTTATTGCACTGAAATTATGACAAATTATTTTTATAAACCTCTGGGATACCTACATTGTTATTTTCTATCAAGGCTGCACTCATCTCTATAGAATGAATTAGTCTTCCCTGTATAAGAGTGAAATCTATTTTACAGAAAAATGCAAGCACACTAAGGGCATCTCTTTGTAGAGACATGCATCACAGAGCAAAGTCCTGAATTTATACCAGTTAAGCCTGTGCCAGAACCCAGGGCAGTGTAAATGCCAAAGCTAAAAGGCAGGGTTTCCTGGCCTGTTTAATGCTATCTTTCTGAGCCTCTTTGTGTATTTACATGGCAGTTCAGGGCACCAACAACACAGTGACTTCACTTCATTAAATAACTAGTACATGTCCACAGTGACTTCTGAGGCATATATAGTCCTCTGTAACACAAAACAAGGCAAAAATTTGCACGTGCACCATCTGAATTGGTGCCTGGATCAGTTGGCTCTCTCTTTAAAAATATCTTGAAGTCTATAGTGTATTACTACCACAGCATCTATACACTCTGCATAACCAACCGTCAACCATGCAGATCCAACAACAAAATGCTTAAAGTGAGCAAATCACCTTTCCATTACATTTTCCATGTTTATCTCCAGGTAAGATTAGGGATTTAGTCTCTGATGAGAGTTTAAATTCAGCCTTTTGTGGTTTTACAGAAATAAGTCTGTCGATGCATATATGGAAATATTTATTTCTTACGTGTATTGTATAGATAGAATGGGATGGGGATTAGTATCACAACTACCCTGAAAGTGATAGAGAAACCTTGAATATTTTCACTTTGTACTCAGAAAGATAGAATTTGTCTTGATATATTGCAGAATGAATATGTTGGATGTCATTTATACTGAGGAGGCTTTCGCTCATTGGGATAGAAAAAACGCTTCAAACAATTCAGGATGCTCTGCTGGAGAGTCCTTGTATTGAAAGATATGTGTGCAGTGTCCTGAAAATTAAAATTCCCCAGTCAAAATAATCTACTGCTGGCAAAAAAAGAGAATACTCCTTTTTGTTTCTTAATATGAATTACTGATTTTTAACTATAACTCATTATTCTCATTATCTGACTACTTCATTCTAACTGTTGTGTGTACCAGCTGGTATTAAATTGCCTTTTCACTGACTTGGGTATGGTGTAAAAAGCAGTGGTTGACAAACACGGTCAATAAAGGTTGTTTTTATTGTTTTAAGCTGCTACACACATGGTTAATTATATCCCAGCTATTCAGGACAGTAGACTTCATGTTAATTCAATTACATTTTGTAGGCAGTGACTTTACTAAAATAACATTTTTCTTTCATTTTACTGCTGCCCTGATTTTGACAAAATACTTCTGCTGTGCAAAGTGTGTGTACAGAGAGCAGGTACATGGCTATAATAATGCACTAGGGCTGCCTTTCTGTCTTCTCTTTGGTTTGTGTATTGTCCTCTCATGAAGTGTGAAAGTAAACGGTACTCATAAATGAACCTGCAGTGCTGACTTTTTCTAATGCATTGCAGAGTCTGGTTTTAGATGATCAGTTGCCATAAACAGGACACCTTTCTCCTATTGTGTTTCAAAGAAAAGTATTAAACTGGAGTCTCTCAACAGGCTCTAAGGAAATCTCAGACACCCCAGAGTCCCATTGAAAAACAGCTGCTGAAAGCAACAGCTCTTCTTTTTCAGCAGACAAAAGTTTTGAGCCCTTCTTGAATCACTTCTCTGCTAAAGCTGCCTCATTACAGAAACATCACATTTGTTAATGCCAATTATATTCTGCCATCAAAATAACCAATTGCAGTGTTGGCCAGAAAATTCTCATAGCATTTTTTTTTTTTGGTGGAAAAAGCTATTTTAGCAAACTGTTTTTGTGAAAGTGCACTGAGTTTTGGAAATTCCTGAAGAAAATATTTTAGTAGTATCCAAAAAGTCAATATTTATTTTAAGAAAATTACTTTTTTCTAATAATTTTTCTTATATCTGCTTTATACTTTCATAATTTTATGTGATTTATAGGAGTGAATGTATGTTCTTACTGCTACATCATAACAAGATGGTATAATAGGTGGTTAATGATAACGTAACTGAAATAATGTTGAGCACTTGTAAACTCATGAAAAGAAAATGTTTATATTGCTCATTATTCAGACATTATATTCCTAACATTTATTGAAAGAAGATATTTTGTAAATACACACAAACTTGTGAAAGCACCATTTAAAAAAAAAAATAATTAAAGGACAATTTGAAGTGTACTTTCCCAACAAATAAGAAAAAAATGGGAGGGATAAAAAATCGCCAGTTTTAAATTTGGGAGGAAAGTAGAATTCTGAGATTCAACAAGATCCTAATTTTTTTTTTTTTAAATATGGCCAAACTTGGGCTCTTCTGCCAGGCAACCAGCAACAGAACGAGGGGACACAGTCTCAAGTTGTGCCAGGGCAGGTAAAAGCTGGATATTAGGAGGAAGTTCATCACAGAGAGAGTGATTGGCATTGGAATGGGCTGCCCAGGGAGGTGGTGGAGTCACCGTCCCTGGAGGTGTTCAAGAAAAGCCTGGATGAGGCACTTAGTGCCATGGCCTAGTTGACTGGATAGGGCTGGGTGATAGCTTGCACTGGATGATCTTGAAAGTATCTTCCAACCTTGTTGATTATATGATTCTATTTGTGGCCTTGTTAGTGTGATCTTAGCTTTAGCTTTTCACAGTAGATGTTAAGGTATTCATGTAGATCTGCTAGGGAAAGAAAATATCCTATCACTGAGATATATGATCTATGTGATAAGTTTACAATTGAACAGACTCATTTTTTTCTGGTTGGTGTCCTTTGAAAACCATGAATGCTAACCAAAATACAGTGAACTACAGTTCATTATAGCACAGGAAAGCTGTAAAAGCCAAAAGAATTCTTGCTTCTTTTTTTTTTTTTTTTAATTCCTTATTTTTGTCCTACAAACTGAGTAAAGAAAAAAAAGACTTGATGACTATTTTTATTTGTTGGAATCAAGTTGTTAGTTGGAATGTGTCCATAGGACAACTTTAATATGAGTTCCTAGGTGTGTTTTTTCTCCAAACATCGAATTTCTTGGCTGGCAAAAATCAGTTTTTCACTTGTGTGTCACACTTTGTTATTTAAGTAAATTATCTACTTTACATGTATGAAATATTAAATTGCAAAATGATTTGTAGTAACAGGTACTAGTGAGGTACAGAGTCCTTCAAAAGTAACATATTTTTCAAAGGTGTTTTTTAAAAAAAATAATAGTTTGTTTTTGTTTTTTTTTCTTTAGAGTTTGAGTCCTGAAGCTTGGACTGTCTGTCAAATATTTTGAAGCCTGGTCCAACCAATCTTTTAAGCAGATGCTGTAAGTATATTCTTAAGGCCCTTCTCAGACTTGAATAGATTCCTCAAAAGCGTTGCTGAATGGGAATAAACCTACAAATACAGTAATTTAAAAGAGAATCCCAATCAGAACCACACTGTTCTTTGAATTGTTGTTTCTTTTTTAATGTAATACTTTTCCATTTTTTGCAGAAAATTAGGTTGGGAAGCATCGTCAAAAACCATAAAATTTCTGCATTTCTTAATTTGGGACCTATTTAGTGAATAATATTTTGAAGAAAATGGGCATCTTTTGCCTCTAAAATTATTATAACTAACAATTACTTCCTGTGGTTCTTTAAATCTTCAGAGGACTGCTTTTGTTGGGCTGGTTGACATCAAGGTTTAGCACATCTCTAGCAATAAACAAGAATGTTGGACATGTTGTTTGATGAACTTCAAAGATTTAAGCACTCAGCTTTAATTACTGATGGTTTTAGCAACAGCACAATAAAGATAGTCTCCTGCTTCACTAAATCAAAGAAATGTGACTGAGGGCCTTCTGATCCAATTGTTCTCATTTAGTTCAGCTCTCACAAACATGGTTGTAAAATATTATTGTGGCTTCAGCTGACATGAAACACCATTGTCATCAATCAAATAAAAAAAAAAGAAGTGTGAGAATCAATACATAACACAAAAGTGTTATTTCAGCCACTTAATGAACTCCACATATTTTGCATTTTGTTCCTCTTCTGCCTCTTCTTCTCTCCATCTCCTATTAATTTATTTTTAATTTTTTTGCACGCTTGTCATTCTGCAACCTAATAAAGGTTAGTAGCTGTGGAGATGAAAGAATGAACATTTCCCAACCAGGGTGATTTGAAAGACAGTGTTACAGTATAACATTCAAGTGCTAATGTTGCTCAGTAAAGCTCTGTACCTTTTAGTTGAACAGTGATGATAATAATAATAATCTTTTGTCTCCCTGCTGATACAATTATGCACACTATATTGAATAGTTATGATCGTGTGGCTTGACAGCATTCCAAGGTTTTGCCAGAGACTCTGCTATATAAACTCATTCAGAGCAGTGAGGCAGGTTTAATGGGCAAGTTGGATGAAGCATGAGGCCAGCTGGTGTCAGCTGCCTCTTAACAATGGTAATATGTATCAATCACTCAGCATGGGGGGTTTGTTGGAATATTTTTAATCTTTGATGTCTAATACCAATAAAACATATTTACTGGGATTTAAAGGGACAGTATTATTTAAGGGGAAGAGATGAAATGTTCCCTACTGTCTCAATTTAAGCTTGTGCTGAATGGATAATATTCAGTCAAAATAAGCATTGCCATCTGACATATCTACTGTCTGGAAGATAATACAAAGAAAACTGATAGGATGAAAAAATGATTCTTGTCTGGTGCAAGAACTTTATCTATGCAGTGAATCCAGTGAATACTTTTTGCAAGGACAAGTGTTTTCTTATTCGTTTATTTATTCAGTTAGTTAGTTTTAAGCAGTGTAATGTCAAGCAAAAGAACTGATGAAAAAACACCCAGAACAGATTATTTCAGATTTATCAGACTGTCAGATTATCCTCTGAGCTTGTTTTTTGATAGTAAGTATTTAATTAATTACATTTATTTTAGGGAAACTCTAGTCAAAAATCCGATTTTCTTGATCCAGAGAATCACATCCATCTATGCTTAAATACCAAGCAATACCTCCAAAGAAACGTCGTGGTCATCTTTGGATATAGTTTTAAAATGTTGCATAAGGTCATCTTCAATGGATAGTGTAAAACTTTGAAAGATGACAGGACATTTACATTACATTGAAATTACAACCACATAATGAGAGAAAATATGAAATTCTGTGTGGGATCTCATGTTTTTCATTGCTTAGCACATGTTCTGAGATGTAGAATTTACATCAAGATTAAAGATCTCTAGGAGTCTTGGTTAACACAAGGCCGGTAATTTATTTTTCTGCACTGTAAGTCTGTTATCGATATTATGTGTCTCATATGGATAGCTTAGCAGTGTTTTTTGTTGTTGCCTGTTTATTGTGTGGTTGTATGAATGGTGAGGCAATATTCTTATGAAGCTGCTTGTTGTTCTACTATTACTTATATTAACAATGTTGTTATCTATCAAAACAAATGACAGCTATACCAAAAGAAAAGAAGTCCTTTCTGAAATGTTGTTTGGACTGCCTTCTTCAAAAATAACCCACAAACTACCCCATGCCACCGTAAAAGGTATAGTTTAGTCCAAGTAAGATGCTCAGAGCTTTTGGCTGTGCCATTTTGGAGAAGAGGAGGAATGGGCTACAGAGAAAGGACTTTGAAGACAAAAATGTTGTAGCAAATTAGCTAAAATGTTAGAACTGGTGCATTCTAAGCTTGATGGGCTCATTAAGCATTAAAACTCCTTGACATTTCCCTATTGTAGTGATAAATAGGAATGAATGGTCTGCATTTTATACTTTACTCAATTGCATGTCTTTTTGGCTTTTACATCTGTCATGTTTCACATGACACTCATTTTATTTAAAAAAATCAGTATTTGAAATTACTTTTTCCCCATAATTACATCTTTTGAAAACTCCTTGATTTGTATCAATGATATTGTTTGGTTTTAAAGCTTATTAGTTAATGCTCATTGTTAAATTGCCAAAAGGATACAGACTAATTTAGCATATCGCTGCTGCTTGGTGAAAATGTCATCATTAGTGACCCATGAATTGCAGAGAAAAATAGTTAAGGAAGAAGCCAACAGTCTTATAAACACTCAAAATAATTTCAAAATGCCCATTTTTATTAAAGGGGCTTTGAGGTGACCCCTTCAAAGCTGCCTTTCTTTCTTTGACGTCGTTACATATACTAAAGTATAAAACAAAATGACAACTACTTTGATTTAATAAACAGGAAAGAATAAAAAGCAGATTTTGAGTGAGGTAGTGTTATCTTTTTAGTATTTCTGATATTGAACTCAAGACTACCTGTTATTATTTTCTGTTTTTAAAACTTCTTCCTCCTTTTTGTACTATTCCAAGTTCTGAGAAAAAAAACGCAGTTGGGTGGATATTAGTGGCATGAGCTGGAGAAAAAGATGTAAAATTTTATTGTCTTTCCTTTTTAGTTTTAATTTGCTATTCGTAACTAGTGGGTTCAGAAATCTACTTTAATGTTTCAAATGTGTTCTCTAAGAGGGAAGCTCCTGCTAAGTTCTCTCTAGGCCTTTATAGATCAATAGCAGGCTAATAATTGCTAACATTTATAGTGGATATAAATAACAAGATTCTGGTAGCAAAGGTAGCTGCAGGAGTGGCATCTGTGGAAAGAGTTCTGTGGCTGCCCTGTGCCAGACATAGCCGTTTCTAGCCAGGTTGGCAAGAGACCTACCACTTGCCAAAGCCAAGCCATTTAGAGGATTTTTTCGATGTCTTTCAAAACATGTTTAAGAAAGGAGAGAAGAATGCATGAAAGGAGGGAATAGAATCATAGAATGGTTTAGGTTGGAAGGGACTTCAAAGATCATCCAGTTCCAACCCCTATCATGGGCAGGGATACCTCTCACTAGAACAGGTCACTCAAGGCCTTATCCAGTCTGGCCTTGAACACCTTCAGGGAGGGAGCATCCACAACTTCCCTGGACAATCTGTGCCAATGTCTCACCACTCTCACTGTAAAGAAACCTTTCCTAATGTCTAGTTTGAATCTCCCCTCTTCTAGTTTAAACCCATTACTCCTCATCGTGTCATAACAAGACTTTGTAAATAGTCCCTCTCCAGCCTTCCTTTAGGCCCCCTTCAGATATTGAAAGGTTACTATAAGGTCTCCTTGAAGCCTTCTCTTCTCCAGGCTGGAAAGCCTCAACTCTTGTAGCCTGTCTTCATAGCAGAGGTGCTCCAGCTCTTTGATCATCTTTGTGACACTCCTCTGGACTGTCTCTAACAATTTGGTGTCCTTCTTGTGTTGGGGGCTCCAGAACTGTACACAGTACTCCAGGTGGGGGCTGATGAGAGCAGAGTAAAGGAGGAGAATCCCCTCCCTTGCCCTGCTGGCCACACTGCTCTTGATGCAGCCCAGCATACAGTTGCTGTCTGGGCTGCACGTGCAAACTGCCAGCTCATGTTGAGCTTTTCATCAACCCAGACCCTCAACGCCTTTTCCTCAGGGCATTTCCTGTAGCCATTCACCACCCAGCCTGTATTTGTGCTTGAAACTGCACCAACCCAGGACTTGAGCACATTCAGATTCCTTAGGTGCTCATGAACATGATCTTTAATTATAGTGGCCAGATCTTCCTTCTCTCAGTCCTTACTTTTGCCCTCTGGGACTTGTCCATTGTGGTTGGAGCGCTTGCTATTGAAGACTGAGGCAAAGGAATCATTGAGCACCTCAGCCTTATTCACATCCTTTGTCAGCAGCTCTCCATTTCCTTTCTGGAAGGGTCCCGCATTCTCCCTAGTCCTCCTTTTCTCACTAATATACTTGAAGAAGTTAGTCTTGTTCCCTTTAGTGTCCCTAGCCAGATTTCACTCTAGCTGTGCTTTAGCTTTCCTAACCTGAGCTCTGGTTGCACAAGCAATTTCTTTGTATTCGTCCCAGGTTACCTGCCCTTGCTTCCACTCTCTGTAGGCTTTATTCTCACATCTAAGTGTATCCAGGAGCTCTCTGTTCATCCATCCAGGCCTCTTGGCATTCTTACCTGCCTTCCTCTTTTTTGGGATGCATTGCTTCTGGACCTGGTGGAGGTGATCTTTGAACACTGACCAGCTTTCGTGGGCTTCCCTTCCTTCCAGAGTTTTTTCCCATGGCACCCTGCCAAGGAGGTCCCTGAAGAGGTTGAAATCTGCTCTTCTGAAGTCCAGAGCAATGAGTTTGCTATGCACCCTTCTTTGATGCCATGAGGATCTTGAACTCTACCATTTCATGGTCACTGCAGCCAAGGCTACCCTTCAGCTTCACTTCACTCACCAGCCCCTCCTTGTTGGTGAGGACTAGGTCCAGCATAGAACCTTTTCTTGTGGGTTCTTCTGCCACTTGGAGGAGGAAGTTATCATTGATGCATTCCAGGAACCTCTTAGATTGCTGGTGCTCTGCTGTGTTGTCTTTGCAACAGATGTCAGGGTGGTTGAAGTCCCCCCATGAGGACCAGGGCCTGTGAGCATGAAGCTTCTCCTATTTGTTTGCTTTGCCTTTGAGATCAGGAGGTCTGTAGCAGACTCCTACTATGATGTCACCTTTAACCTTTGCCCATATGCTCTCTGTTTTTGCATTGCCCATCCCCAGGTGGAGCTCCATGGACTCTAGTTTATCATTGATGTAGAGGGCAACACCCTCTCCCCTTCTCCCCTGCCTGTCCCTCCTGAAGATTCTATAACCACCTATAGAGGCAACAAAAAGATCAGGAGAAGTTTCACATCTCCAAAAAGACTATGGCTCACAGATGAGCCTGTGCCAAAACAGGTACTGTCCAAAGGAAAAGTGACCTGTGGATAAGCCCATACCAGAGCAGATAAATAATTGATAGGACTGCAGATTGTGGTGGACCTATGTGGAGCATAGGAAATGAGCAAGAAACAACTAATAATAGAGAGGAACTGTTGTAGGCTGTTCTCAGCTGGCTGTGTTACTTGTTGCTTTACTGAAGGGTCTGAGAGTGACCTGAAGCAATAACAACGTGGGGAGGAAATGTATCTGGATGAAAGTAATGAAGTGGAGCCTGGCATTTTCCCTAAGTGAGTGTTTGTCTTTTTTGTTTCCAAACACTCAAATCAATAATTAAATATTTATATTAACTAGCATTAAATTAATTGCTGCAGGTTGAGTCTGTTTTGCCTGCAATGGTTACTAGCGTTCTTTGAAGTTCTTTGACTTCATTCTGACCCACGAGTTTTCTTGTGTCCATATTCTTCCTATTTTCTCCCCATCTTGCTGCTGGGTTGGGAGTAAGCTAGCAGCTGTATGGGTGCTTGGCTGCTAGCAAGGACCGATCTACCACAAACTCCTGTTTGCTTTTCTGTTTGATATGTACGCTTCAGTTCTGTGAGGGAAATCTACCTTTTGGCACATTTTTTAACATGGTACAATGTTCATCCTGTAGCTTGAAAAAATACATGATGCTGCAATAACCATTCTCTTCTGATCTAGCACAAAATTCACTTTAAGACCAGCTTATACAGTTTTGGTAGCCTAATGGGACTTCAAATTAAGATCAGCATGAAGTCCTTAAAACTCTTTTGTGTCAGATAGACCATAGTAGTCAGTGATGTGCTGCAGAGACTGCAGCCCTAAGGATAATGTTGTTCACATGCTTTGCTTCCATGCTGAGGCCTTTAGGTTCTCATTATACTCCTGTGCATTATTACATATGATATACTCAGATCATACAGTTGATCTCATTCAGGTATGTGGTAGTTGGTAACCAGCACCACTTCCAGCACTTTGTGGCGGATACAACTGAAGAAACCACTTGTTGCACTATTTATTTTGCTTCTCCTTCCTCGTTGTCTCAAAATTCATGTTAATGGGCACTCTTATTTCAGACAAGAAATCTCTCTAGTAATCATAACATTGTGAAAAGAAAATATTTGAAGGTTATTTTCTCTGCTTTCCTATTTTAAATGGACTTTTCCTTAGTGCTGTGTTCTCTTTTTTACTGTGGCTGTATTCAGCTGTCATTTTGCTTAAGCAGTCACTATTTAGGTCTTGATTACCCTTGCTTTCGGCAATGCCTTCTCTTTCAAATAATACGATGAAAGCAAATCCAGTGAGGCTTACACAATGAGACCTTTAAGGTGCCGCTCAATCCTATTTAGTCTTACTGAGACAAAGATTAGTCTTTGCTTTCATAGAATTCACGATCACAAATACAGTTGTTACTGTTCTTATATAAAGCAGCTTCTGCATGCAACATTCATTAATTGTATCAATGCAAGGCACTGGAATGGTTCTTTCTGATGCTGGTTGAGTTACTATTAAGAGAAGTGTTTGTCAGTTGCAGTGAATGAAAACATTTTGCTTGGGAGGATCACTTCAGTCTTTCTGGACAATGCACTGTATTGACTCAACATTCTTTTGATTAATTTTAACAGAAATTATGACACCAGTGAAAAGTGTCATTATTGGTCTTTTCCAGCCTAAATGATTCTCTGACTCTCCAATTCTATGAAATTACAATTTTAACTGAGTTTTACTTGAATTGGTAAGTGCCATTGTAATTCACTTTTGTAGAATGATAGAATCACAGAATGGCTTCAGTTGGAAGGAATCTTAAAGATCACCTAGTTCCAGCTCCCTGCCATGGGCAGGGACACCTTGCACTACACCGGGTTGCTCATCCACCCTGTACTTAAACTCTTGCAAGGATGAGATGTCCATTTGGTTTATGTGCCACAGCTGAATCAATGCAGATGAACCCTGTTTATAGTACTGAAGTCTTCAGGCTAGATTTATAACTAGTTAATGATGGAAATAGGAAAACAGTCCCCCAGGTTTTACACCTAGCACACAATGAAAGCCAGTGACAGTTGTGTGCCTCTCTAGGTCCATTGATTAAAAAAAATCTAAATACCTCTGCAATGTGTGCTATAGATTGTGAATTGTTGTGGTGCTCCATTAACATGGCTTCGTAAGTAGTTTAAATGGGTGAACAGGACAGTGAGTTTCCACACCAGAAATGCAAAGCTAGGCTTTATAGAAATGCCTGGTTTCTGTCTTAGATCTAAGTTTACAAACCTTCACAGCCACTTCTTTTGCCTTTGCTTTGAGGCATTTGTGTGATATGGACATATACTTCTAATCACAACAGCATTACACTCCTCTGATAATACCTGCCATCAGTTCCTGATAGTTTGTTTTATCTCTGCAGTGGCCTTAACTTTTAAATAGTTCATTCATTGGAGAGGAAGTAAAGGTCAGTGATCTCTCATTGTTCAACAACACCAAGGGGTTTTCTGAGATTGGCAGCCAGCAGAATGTTGCAGTACACGTACTGTATAGAGCTGCCAGCACAGGCTTGCATAGATCAGCATTTCATTACAAAAATAGCAAATGACATGTATTTTCTAGGTCAAGGTGGAAGAAGTTAAATAAGGATACTGATCACTTGAGTAGGGAAAGGTTATTTGATGCAGCATTCCATCAGCTGTGAATGGACAGTGTCTAGCAGTATTTAAAGACCCAAGAACTATAAGGCTAAATATGATTTTAACAAATTGCAGGTAGTACTGTGCTTGTCTTAATTTAGCCATCTCTTAAGTATTATAACACTGAAATAGTAGTCATCAGTGTAAACAGAGTTGATGTATCTTCCTCTCTGGTTGACTTAATTTGGATGAGAACCTTCAGATAGTGAGGATGGTACATAGAGGAGATTTTATATTTCCCTTCTTCCTCTGAAACTTGAGTGTTTCCATACAAGAGTAGCCTAGCTGCAAATACTGACAAGTCTGCATTATTTAGAGAAGAAAAAAAAAAAAAGGCAAAAAAAAAAGCAAAAGCTGTAAAGCATTTACTTGTTTTCCAAAATGTTCCTTGTAACCATAGCATATCTCAAATGAGCTGGTGGAGTGAGAGGTTTTCAGGGGTGCTGCTGAAGAGACTGAAGACATCGAGAGGAAGAATGACTTCTAAGCAATAGGCTCCAGATCTATACAGATCTGACCCTATTCTTCAGTGTAGAAATCTATGAGTAAGGCCTATACGTCTGAGTTAAAATTGATTAAGAACAGGCTCAAAAAGAAAAAAGAGCATTGAAAGACCATTTCAGGACTTCTTTAAGACAGCTAATTAGATTCCATCTTCTAACTAATTTTCAGTTTTAACTATTTCTTAGTTGTTTTAGTTTATTGAAAGTAAAAAAAATAATGCCATTGCACAAGAGTAATCTTTACTGGAAAGGTCTCAGCTTTAGTGCAATGTTGAGCAAATTTCTAGTTGGCTTTTGGCAAAATTTGATGAAAATGATTTCTTTCCCAAATATATTACAAACAATTGCCTTTCTTCTGTGTCCTCTTCTCTTTTGCATAAAGAACCACATGAAGTTAAAATAACTTAAAAAAAATCAGATAGTTGTTTGAAGAATTACATTTAGAACTTGCAAAATTCAGAAAGAAACCCGTGTAAATATGACTGAGGAACAAGTGACAGGCACTGATACTTCGCATTCAGGATGCTCCTTTAAAGGGAGTTTTGATGCAGAGCAGGTGGCCTGGCAGATAGAGCTCCACCTGCATAAACCATGGGACATCAAAGTAGCCTGTTACCTACTGGCATACTGGAACCACAACAGGAAATTGAGATGAAGTATGAAAACATTTTTGCTACAAATTCAGACAGATCTTCTGCTACCTAAGGTGGAGCCAAAAAAGTTTCTATTTTGGCTTTATAGTGATTTTTTCCTTAATTTTACTAATTTTTATTTTAGGATGGGTTGTGGTTTTTTTAGTTTGGTTTGATTTTTTCCTTCCCTTTACATTTTTAATCAGTTTTGGATTAATGCAAAAACAAAATATGGACAGAAAATTTAGAATGTATGTATGTATTTGTGATTGTAGAAAAGGGAGCTCTTAAAGTATTAATTCTGAGGTCAGCTCATACTCCTCATGAGGTAAAATCTGACTGGAAATTCAGTTGTGTATGTGAACTTTTGTCTTGTCTTTGGGATAAATTATTATTTTTTGTTTAATGTTGAATGTATTTCAAGTTTGGGTTTTTTTTTTTTAAATCACATTTTATTTTCAGGCTTTGCAAAAAAATCTCATTTTTTCATCCACAAGACAACTTAGACTTGTCACCAAGCTGTCAGATAACAAGCTTATATTGTTCAGGAGAATTTATTACAATTTTACCTACTTGTACTGTTCAATAAAACATTAGTATCTCAGCAATTTTATTTAACAATTGGCAACCTTAGGCCAGTAATTATGCAACAATTATAATCATAAAAACTGTCCCCTGCTGCTCACCTAGAAACAAGAATATATTAAACTAGTACTAACCATCTAAAAGGAAAGCAACAAACTACACTCATTTTTAATGCCCCTGCAGTGCACCATGGGAAGCTAATAATTCACCCTCTAATTAGTATCCCTTCTGCTGCTGTTGGCACAAGGACAGACAAAGAGGTATCCGCTTCATTACAAACTTGCCTAGGTAATCTTTAAATGTCTTTCTTCTCTGCAGGTTGAATGCATGCAATAGGGGCAAATAGAATGTGCAATTAAAAAAGGTTTGCTAGTATCACTAGTCTGACCATGCATTCTAAGTCTAATGAGTGTGCTGAAAAATAAAAAAAAGCTATTTCAATGTACTTTTTTCTCTTTTTTTTTTTTCTGTGTTATAATTCTTCCTTTTTGTCCTTCATTAGGTTCTACATTAGCAAAAAAAAAAAAGAGATATAATAACTTCACAGCATACCTGCAATAACAGTGTGGTTTAGAAATTTGGTGCTTGGTAAATCTAGCTTGAGAAAAAGTGAATGAAAGTAGGCCTTAATGAATGCTTTATAAGACTGAGTTTAATTGTTTCAAAGGGAGCGTAGCCATTTAAACATATTTCTGGTCTTAAGACCAGCATGATTTTGCTGCAGGACACTGTGGGTTTGAAATATACAGAGCACTCCTACATAATTTTTAGTACTGTAGAGATGAAGATTGTAGTGACAATGCTACTGTTAGAAAAAGGCTTTCCTTTAACTGTCTCGTTTACATGTGCACAGTGTATTCATTGATTAATCTAAGCTCATATTAAAAAGAACAGTTACATGCCCAAGGGGATTTTCAACTTGCCAAGACACAGCTGATTCTAGATATGAGAAAGAAATTTTAGTTTTCGCAATATCCTGCTGATATGGTAAGAAGAAAGGCCAATAGCATATTGGACAGTACTGAGCTTCTGCTCAGATTCAAACATGGCCTAATTCAGTTGCATTATTTCCATTTCATAGCTGTGTAGTGATCTGTGCGAGGTCTGCTAGTAGTCTCATAACAAAAGTAAGGGTAATGTTGCCTCTTCAGTTCATGTGGAGGATTATCTATTGAGTTTCAGTAGACCTGTCTGTTTACTTCTGTATCAAGTCCTGCCTTCTGTGAGATTCTACGTGTGTAACCTCTAGGACAGTTATTTGTGCTTAGGGGAATCCAATATCATGTCACGTTTTTATGAACAGTCAACAGAAAATTCAAAAGTGAAAGACTACAGTAACTAGGTTTACCTTTAACCTTCTCTTTTGATATATATCAGTAATACTGTCTGTTGAATAGGTATTTTTTGTAATAAATAGATAGTTTGAAGAAAGTTAGTGGAGCCTCATAATTTTTCCATTTGGATATTGCAAGCTAATGGCAAGAGATGAATGGATTATCAATATGAAAGGATATAGCACTCCAGTTCAGCAGCCCTCCAGCCTCAGTGGCAGAAGTAGAGTTATCCCACAAGCAGTGCAAGTCCTTTAATCATTTCTGTCTTTGCATGTACCTGTTCTTGATTGACTTGTGACCCTCTCCAGAACTGCTAGGCAATCTGTTCTTTAATACTAGCTCACATCTGTCACTACCTGTGATCCTCTTCCTGTCAGCCTTCTTATCATGCTGTTGTTTTCACAGCTTACCCTACTGTTTTTGTCTTGTAATGCTCTGTTATCCTTCCTGCTATTTCACACAGAATCATAGAATCATTTTGGTTGGAAAAGGCCTTTATAAGATCGTTGAGTACAATCATTAACTAACTCTTCCAATTCAGGTGCTAAATCATGTCTCTCAGCAAGTACATCTCTGCGTCTTTTAAACACCTCCAGGGTTGGGGCTTTAACCACCTCGCTGGGGAGCCTGTTCCAGTTTTTGAGAACCCTGTCAGTGCCGAAGTTTCTTTTAATATCCCCTGGTGCAACTTAGGGCCATTTCCTCTCATCCTATTACTGGATACTAGGGAGAAGAGACCAACACTTTAATTGCTACAACCTGCTTGCAAGGACTTACAGAGAGCGATAAGGCCCCCTGCTCAGCCCCCTTTTCTCCAGACTAAACCACCAGTTCCCTCAGCTGCTCCTTATAAGACCTGTTTTCCAGATCCTTCAGCAGCTTCATTTTTCTTCTCTGGACACACTCAAGCTTCTCAGTGTCTTTCCTGTAGTGAGCAAGACAGTAATCACATCTGTTACTAGTGCTCTTTCTCTGCTCAGGCCAATGTGCCCTAGTGCTTCCTCTCTACTCATCTTACGTATTTTAACAAGAAAACTCAGTAGTTGTAACAGAGAATGGAACACTGCTCTGTAACAGAAAAATATATAAATTAAGAGGCTGATCCAGCATTCACTGAGGCTTTCCAGTATTCTCTAGAGTACTGGATCAGTTGCTAAGTTAGTTTTCAGTTTTAATTTCAATTGAAGGAGCCACAAGGGAAGAGCAAGAGGTTGCCTGTAGAACAAAATAGAATCCTGATTTATTGTTTCCCCCATTTAAAATAATGATTACAGATTTTCTTATGGGAGAGTAAAAGGAGATATATATTTGTGATGGAAATATAATTGCTTTACTTCCATTCAAATAGTGCTTCACTGTTGATCCATATTTTTCCTAATTAACATGGCCAAATTCAGAAACAGAAAAAAAATTCCATTTGAGGCTGTGTGTACACTTAAAAAGGAAGTTGGTGCCATTTTAGGCTATATTAGGACTCATGTAGGAAAACAAATTGACTGAGGTTGTCCTAATTTAAAATCAGAGAAATCTGAGGAAAACTTAAAAGCTCTTATTAGTGATGTATCTGTCCAGAGAAATGATGGAGAACGCTAAATTCAGTTAAAATGTCAAAATTTGATTTGGTTGGCACTTAGTGGCATCAAAATTGCTTTCTAAACAGGTATGCACGGTTTCTACTATTGAAATATCTTGAAAATAATTAGATATAAACTGTAATATTGTTTTAGTGCAGCATGAAGACATGTTTTGCATTACTAACAGTAGAAGTGAAAATATAATAAAATAGTGATAGTGTCTTTAGCAACAAACATGAGTTTCTAATAATGACCAAACCACAGAATGTTTGCTTAAATGCTAATGACATGGTGGATTAAATGGATCTGGATGTAGCACTGGGGTGCTCCTATAACTGATCGTTATGCTCAATGAAACTACTTTTATTATTGCCTATTGATCTGAACAACAGACTGTAACCTCTCTTATTATGTCATAAGAATTGCTTCTCATCCAGTTATGTGGTGCACTGCATCAGGTTACATTGTTAGAATCATAGAATCAACCAGGTTGGAAGACACCTCCAAGATCATCCAGTGCAACCTGTCACTCAGCCCTATCCAGTCAACTAGACCATGGCACTAAGTGCCTCATCCAGGCTTTTCTTGAACACCTCCAGGGATGGCAACTCCACCACCTCCCTGGGCAGCCCATTCCAATGGCAAATCACTCTCTCTGTGAAGAACTTCCTCCTAACATCCAGCCTATACCTCCCCTGGCACAACTTGAGACTGTGTCCCTTTGTTCTATTGCTGATTGCCTGGAAGAAGAGATCAACCCCACCTGGCTACAATCTCCTTTCAGGTAGTTGTAGACAGCAATGAGGTCACCCCTGAGCCTCCTCTTCTCCAGGCTAAACAACCCCAGCTCCCTCAGCCTCTCATCATAGGGTTTGTGTTCCAGGCCCCTCATCAGCTTTGTCACCCTTCTCTGGACACGTTCCAGCATCTCAACATCTCTCTTGAATTGAGGGACCCAGAACTGGACACAGTACTCAAGGTTAATGCTGTCTGTCTGATAAAAAAGTTCTTGAATTATTTTTTTTGAACACTCTATCTTCTCTGGAGTAGGCCAGTGCCTAAGAGGCAGAAGCATTAACTTGAACCAGCCATGCCACAGTTGCAGTGCTAGAAGTGGTCTTTTCCTTAGAAAAAAATGTTGACTTTTTGTCCTGTAAGATTTTTTTTCCCTTGAATTAAGATGATAAGCTAACCCCCCACAATTTTTCTTAAAGTTAAAATTCTGTTTGTGAAAAAATATTGCTCTATATTCTCTGAGATAGTTTACTTTCTGCATCTTCTGAACATGTCAACCTAGACAGCTGATTTCATAGGAAAATGAGCAGACTAAGAAACTGCGTGGTCCAAACCAATTGTTAGAGAGTCCAAAGACTGGAAAAAACCTCTGTGAAAGCAACATATTATTCACAAATAATTTCTTTAGGAGCTGTCTAGGCAATCAGTTGGCCATGTAAACCAGAGGATCTAGGAAATGTGAAAGGCTGGGACCTACAGAAGCATAACAGATGGGCAGGATAGGAAAAAATCAAGAGAACAGGCCATTTGACATTTTTATTGCTTTGAGCATATTGTCAACAAACTCCCAGTGTTGGACACTTTTTTTTTTTTTTTTTTTTTTTTTGTTAAATATTTTTTGTCCACTCTGGAAGTGTTTCCTGAGCTTCATTAGAAACAGTAATGACTGGTCCAGCACAAATTGTATAAGCTCACAAACTGTATAAGCTCACAAACTGTGTGGATAGGGCCACGAACTATGTCCTTGTCCAGCTCCTAGCTCCCATGAGGAAGGAAACCTGCAGTTAGAGCAACTCTTTATGGGCCAAAATTGAAGGAATGAAGGAATTCATATGTATCTTATTTTTCTCTTGTGATTACACAGAATTGTGCCTGGCTTGCTCAAAATGATCTGTTCCCTGTTGAGTCTGCTCTTGGACTTCACTTTCCCAGAAAGGTTTACACTCTGGAGGAGAAAAATAAAAATTAAAAAATCAAGATACAAACTTAATTTTAAATATCTTTATATTGAGCCTCAAATGAGAGCTTCTTATTGTTGGTGTCTGACATTCTAGCCAAAGGGCACATTGCGCATCACTCAGGTTCTGTGTCTTTAGCTACCTCCAAAGTTTAATGCAGTGAAATGGAGCTACATACAAAAAGTGTGACAAAACATCTCTGATTTTGCTTGGTTTTGTAATGAATGATGCTAACTTGAGGAATTATTATAATAGTAAATATGTTAGAGTTATTATAAATGGTAAATTTGTATAGATTCCAGATTCGTAACAGTGATATTGTAATTCTATTACTTTACTTTTTGCTTTAATTCTCAGAAATATCGCTGTTTCTGAAAAAAATAATAATGTAAATAGAATTATCATTGACATGTTTAATCTAGAGAACATTTCCCCTGAATTTATTTCTAAAGATTGATCAAGATGATGAACAGCTTAGAGAACATTATAGATCAAAATTGGAGTTCAATTTTTAGTATGATTGTTGGCTGCTCTGAATTTCTACTGCAAATACAGTATGGTCCTCAAACACACCACACGTTTCTGTTTGATGAGATGTGAGATTTTTGCTAAGGCAAAGCACAAGCCTAGAACTGCTAATGCCTAAATCAATCATTATTTCCAGGAAATTAATTTTGTTTGTTGATGAAAACCTTGGCATGGCAAAAAGGACAGTAGAGAAGGGGAAGTTGTATACTTGTGAGACAATTTTCATGTGTGCTGTCCCTTATTTAAAAGGCCTGAAAGGTAAAAAATTGGTTTTGGAAAGAGAGAAAGGAACACTGAATTCCACATCATCAACATTCTAGACTAGGTTCCTAGTACATCTGAAGTTTGCTAGATTGCCTTCAGCTGACATGTTCAGTTTTGCCTCCCATGGGCTTTAGAACATATTCTTGTACCTAGCAAATCACTGACAGTTTTCTCTTGTGGTTTCAATGCAGTTGGTTTCAATTTCTAGTTTCTGCAGGTGAGATTAAAAGTAAATAAAGAAAAAAGGGAAATAGTATAAAGAATAGTAACAAATAAAGCAGATAAAAGATAGTATTTCGAAATATTTTTTTAAGGAGCTTTGAAAAGAGGTCAATACTCTGCATAATGTTGAATCATTCCATCTCCTATGTCTGATCTATGAAGTAATTTTTGGGTATTTAATATATGATATCCTCTCTAAAAAGGAATAACTGAAAATGTAATTAGTGTTTCTTAAGGTAACCACTGGCTGAATCAGTTCCTCACCAGCAAAGAAATGTACCATTGGTCTACCTTTTAAGATGGACTATAGCTTCTAAACACCGTATATATTTTCAGAAATTATCTAGTGATAATCTTTTGTTGGCCTACTACACAAAATTATCTTCAGGACCTAAAACTCTGAAAACCAGGAAATACATCCTTAAAGCAGTTTTCTGGTGTATAAATGTTTGCCTAATAATGCCCAATTGAGTAATAGGTTTTTAATCATTGTTGTCACTTTGAGCATCTGATCTTTCAAACAGTAAGTTTCTGCAGCCTATATGATTCTGTTACAATGAAATGTAACTTTTGTAACTGTATAGAATAGGGATACTCATTTTAGTGTAGTGACTAGTGGATATGGGAGTGGAAAAGTCCAAACATTAGTGGTGACCATGAAGTTCTGAATGAATATTATATATAGGTGATGACAATTTCGACACCTGAGGTGTGACTTTGTTAAAATGTGTTTATACCTATTTTTGAACAGTTCTTGTTTGCAACTCTTCTTATTAATAATAAATAATTTAACAAGCCATGGCTCTTTAGAGGACTACATTGTAAATTACATTTATTTTATGAGTTGGGCTGTTGTTACTGGGCTGAATATGCTGTGCATGCACAGGATCAAACAATTATTAATAGTTCTAGTCCTTCCCAGGTTGCTGGCTGCACAACAATGAAAAAAGCATCATGATCAAGGTACAAATCAGATTGAAACATCTCCTTTGAACTTCTAATTCCAGATTTGTGTAAAGCAATTAAAACCCCCTGTACTTACATATTTATTTTAGACTGCACTAATGGTTTGGGAGTAACAAGATAGACGTTCTGATTAGAAGAGAGAAGCAGTTCACAGATCAATAAGAACAAAATGTCCTAATACCTTCTATACCTCTGGATGATGTGTTTTCTTCCCTGACTTTCAGTTTAGAGCTACTCACAGAAATTTGTAATTGTAAGATCATTTATTTTTTATTCTCCAAATTCTAAAATAATACAATAATGCTATAAAGTATAATTGGTACATCTGCAAATATACCTGTTCTGCTATATGTATTGCAGGAAAATTTGTGGAGCTAAAATCACGTAAGTTGCATGAACTTTTTGGTGAAAGTACATCCATATTACTTGACAGATGAATGGGAGCTCTGTGGTCTGGAATGGAGGAAAGTACTTCTGAGTTCTTTTGTAGTATCAGAAATGATTGATAGATAAAGAAGAGTTAGAGGATTCATAGTTTTATGACAATGAAGCACTGAGAACAAATTTTCCATTTTGTGAAAATGAAAATGTTTTGTTATGATAATTAAATAATGATGAACACAGTTTGGAACAAAAAGGAATAAACTTTATTACTTAAGTTCCTCCTGACTTTCCTAGGTGTTCAAGGCCAGGCTGGATGAGGCCTTGAGTGACC
The DNA here is from genome assembly GCA_013400475.1 of Tricholaema leucomelas. NCBI lineage: Eukaryota > Metazoa > Chordata > Aves > Piciformes > Lybiidae > Tricholaema lacrymosa > Tricholaema leucomelas. Next base: position 174,509 of record WAAF01012305.1, on the reverse strand, counting down.
TGCTCTAGTGGGAGGTGTCCCTGCCAATGACGGGGGATTGGAACTGAATGATCTTTGAGGTCCCTTCCAACCTAAACCATTTTATGATTCTGTGATTCAAGATGATGCTATCAAACATCATGTTTGTCAAATGTTGGCTTGGATTTTTTTTAATTGCATGATTGCATTTGACTTTTTGTCTACTGTTTTTGTGTGCTTTAGACTGATGTTTTTTTTCCCATTTTAATCTGCAAAGTCATTGACACAGCATCTTATTCTCAGCTGAAAGAAACAGGTTGGGTTGAATTGCTGTGACAGGATTACTGCAGCCTATTGCCATTGTCTGTATGTTACACTCTTTTAGGAGTGCTACTGGCTGCTTCTTTTATATTGAGTGGTAATTATTCATTGATTTACTTCACTTCATGAAGTCTGCCTGCAACCTCTCCAATCTCTATTCTACAAGAGGAAAAGAGAGACTTTAAAGTAGTAGTTGCCTGAGAAGGGAGGTTTTTAATGGTATTGCTAAGACAAGTAACGAAGAGCTTGCTTTATCCATCTCAGAGCTATTATTTGAGCACCTGTGAAAACTAGTTGAGAAGCTATGAAGCAGAGTAGGAAGGCAAGAGAGGTCCATCCCTGGACATTTGAGCTTTTTCCATAAAGAATATGTTGTACTATTTCTGTAGCATTAGAACCACAAAGCCCACTACAGAAACATGCCTTTAATGCCAAGTCATTTTGGCCTGCTGTGCCTTACATTATTTCAAATATGCTGCTCTTCAAACCATCCTCTTCTTACACAGTCTCAATGTTTTCGCTGCTGACAGCGAACGACTGTGTTTTTGCTGATGACTTTTTAGAGTCTTTCTATGATTTTTCAGGTTCTTGACATGATCTTTGACCCAGCTGCTTCAGTGTACTGCTGCTAGTCCCATGTGTCTATTCTATTCTCTATTCCTCTAAAAAATTTGTAGCTGAGTTGTACATCCTCTGTCTTATCAGAAATACCTTGATTGCAGGAGTGTAAAAGCACAAGAATGCATGATTATTGCAATGTTCACTTCTGCCTCCTTGGAGTTGCACATCCCATAAGGGTTGCTCTCAAAGTGGGTACAAAGCAGGTATGAAGTGGGAGCAAGCTGTCTACTACCTCTCTCTGTGCCAGCTCTAACATTAGGGTCACAGATGAAACATTTCTAGTTTCAACTAAAGGGCTACACAGCAGGATACTTAGCACCAGCAGCTGCAGTATGTGTTGAAAAGCTGTATCATGCTCTCTCTACACTGTACTCACCTCTGCAGATTTAGCACCAGCAACTTAACAAACTCTGAACCCCAGATATTGGGACAATATCTTGATACTCAGGAAGGAATCATACTAGTATAAAAGTGCTGTTCTTTACTTTCTGTCTTGTCCACAAACCACTAGAAACAACATTAGTCTTATGTTCAGGATATCTGCTGTTTCATGAACTGAAACATATTTTCATGCCTATGAGAAGCTATGGAAAGTATTATTAAAAAAGAAATCTACTGCAAAATATAAGTATTGCTATCTGAAATGGCTGATTTCACTATGGCCTAAAACGGCATATATATTTTTTTTTACTATTCCTAATAAACAGAGATTCTTATCTGCATTTACTTGCTTTGAATTATATGGAAGCATCAGTTTCTCACTACAATAAACCCAGATCAAAAAGTGTTTTCTTTTGAATTCAAATCAGCCAAATGGGCATCTCTTTCTGAATTCATTCATGCAGCTGATCTCTGATCTGCAGCATAGTTGCGAGTTTCATGTGGTAAAAAGGGTGTAACTCATTTACGCTGAAAAATGCATGCATATATAATATGTGCAAAACAGTCAGAAGCCAGAGGAATATCCTCCAGCAAACTGCCTGTGATGGATAAAAATTACAGCCCTTTCATGAAATTGGAGTTTGATAAGGATCCTAATCTTAATTAGATGAGATGTTTTAACCTAAATTATTGTACTATCAGACAATATTGTGCTACAGGCTTTCAGTGTTCCTTTTACAAAGAAAGGCAGCAAGGTTGGTTCAGCAGGATAATAATGGTAACTATTTTGTATACACATGAATAGCATATGAATTCTATGCACCATTTAAGAATCTATTCATTTTGATCTGTTTGTTGAGATACTGCAAGACACTAGTTCTCAAGATTTTGCGTAGATGTCACTGTAGAAGCTGAGTGCCACGTTTTTCCATTGTAGAGACTATTTCCTGCAAGGTCTTTTTTAATAATCTGAGAATTATTTGTGTAACTAACAAAGTCTTAGAATGCATTTTTTTTAAATTTAGCTGATAATTAAAAAAAAATCTTTATCAGTCTCGTTAGATTCTTATGAGACCCTACATAGAGGAAATAGAGATCATTAGGTAAATTACTGTTATTAAACAATGCAAGTCTTCATCGGGGCCTGTCGTGGAAAAAGATACAGGGCCCATTCAGCCGCTGCTGAACACTTACAACTCTAAGTGATGTCAATGGGAAGTAAAGGTGCTCAGCCTCTCCAAAAGCGGGGGATATTGCATTAAACTAGATCTGTCATAGTGAATTGAAACCTTACAAATACAGTAAGGATTACTGATATCTACTTTATGAATCTCTAGAGACTAGTTTCACACAATAATCTGAGCTGCAGTATGAAAGATGGTAATTCAGAACAAGCCCTGTAAGAAATAGGGCAGAATCCCATTGTTCTTAGATTTTTAAATTTTTTTTTTGGTAGACATTGTGCTGCTTCTGCAAGTTGAAGGTGTAATTCCTCTGTTTCACTTCATTAAGCAGTATCCAAGTACATCTTGCACTTGTTCTCAGTTGTTCGCCGATCCTGATCACTGATCGGTAACAAGTGTGGAGTGTATTACGTGTGCACTCATAGCTCAGCCTCACAGCCAGCAAGCTTGGAATCCTCTTTCAGTCCAAGTCTTTTCAGCCCTGGATGTTCCTTTATACCAAAATTATGCTAGCAGACTAAACAGAGTAGGCTACAGCTTAGGAGTCTGAAATTGTATGAACCTACATGGGTATAATGTATATTGGACTTTCAATTTACTTACCATTGCTTAGGTATTACTATTATCATAATTTATGCCATGTAAAAGCTTCCCTGGAAGCTATTCTACAATGACAATATTAAGTAATGATCTAAACAGTAAACCCCGTACATTTTATTTGTCAATATTACAATTAACTTTATTAGTCAATATAACAAATGACCATGAAAACATCTTCAGGCATTGATTGTACAATTAGATGATGTGTGTCAAACAGATGACTTTAGTCAGCCTACACTTTGCAAACACTTGGCAAGCCATTCAAGTTTTCAGTCCATCTCTCTCAAAGCAAGGTTTTTGAAGGGAATATATGTTGTCATGCAGAGGGAAACAATCTGCAATTGCTATGAAAGTGGTAACTCAGAGGATCCCAGCTTTGCTTTCAGGTTGCTTTGAGGGCAGTGCAGTTACGCTGTTCTATATCTGAGGTCCTTTCCGGTATCACAGTTAGGTGCCTGCAATGACTTTCACATGCTGTTCACTACATGTATGAGGCATCATGCTTATTCCTTAATACTCCATCATGTAGTAGAAGTTCCTCAGTAATCCTTTGGGGACAGTTCCTTTTTTGTCAGTTCTGTGTGCCAAAAATAGGAAACAAATCAAGTTCCTTTCCTTTTCTCTACGTCCAGCAATACACAGTTCTTCTGTCACTCTTCTTCCTCGTAGGTTTTGTATCGTAACAGTATTTGTTTTGCTCAGATTGTGAAAAGCAGTTTGGGATCTTAGCTGTTAATTGAATCAGTTGTATACTCCTCTGATGATGCAGTGCAGATCTGTAAAATCACATCACATCCATTAACTTGGCATGTTAGCTAATGACAGAGGGCCTGCAGCTGACAAAGACTTAAAAATTAAAAAAAAAAAAAGGCTTTTAATCTCACATTCAGCAATTTGCCCCAACTGTTAATGACCTTGGGTTGAGGAGAATGATGAAGTAACACGTGGCAAATAATTCATTTATTTAAAATGGTCATGTAGATTGGTGTTCTGCTTAAGCCTCTCTTAGAGCTGCAGCTAATGGGGTCTCTCACTGAGAAGGTTTTTTTGGAACTTACTTGAGGTGGAGGTTTATTATATTTGATCTGAATGTGAGCTATTCTGGAGGAAATCCTTGGAGGAATTCCACCACTATAGGACACAACAAACACAGCAGCAGCTGCAGCATCAGCATGCTTCTCACACTTTCAACTAGCAGCTCAATGAAAGATTTTGGCAAGGCAGAAGACCCACTGGGTGCCAGGTTGGCACTGCTACCTATTGTGTTTTCTTTGCCTTACAGGATTTTTTTCATAAACCGTCCACATGGTTTTGTGATACTACAACTTGGAAAAGGGAAAACAATTTATTCTTGTTTAAGGTCTCTTCCATGACATAGAGTTTTGCCTTTATTCTGCTTTCTTTATCATGCTAGTTGGGAAAAATATTTAAATGACTGATGTGTCATGGATTCATCCAGTTGAATCTAATGATGAATATTTGATACCATGCTGATGTCATGCCAGCTTTATAATGAAAGCGCTGGCAATGACCTGTGACATTTCCTGTTTCAGGTGGAAAGGGCTGCCCAAAGCAAAGATGATGAGGATTTCAGTTCAAATAGTAGCATGGGATGCTTCCCGTTCCCAGGGGCTCCTTCTAGTTTTCAGTTAGGGATGTGGATCTTTTCTGCTTTGCTGACTGTGGGCTTTGGGGCAGTGGGGTTGGTAATTTTTTGCTGGCTTCTGCTTTTGCTTTTCTGTGACATACACTAAGGTAATTGTACACTTACTCCATAAAACCTACAGGGCTTTTTGTGTGATTTTCTCATTTTTGCTTCCAATCTTTGGGGGTGGGAGTAGGTGTGGCAGGGCTTCCCTGTTAGAGCAGACCTACATTAGGAAATGAAGTCAAGGACAATTCCCGGAATAGGATTACCCATTCGGATTGTGAGAATTTCCTCAACGTTAACACTACAGTTTAAATGTATTGATCTGTGTCCTGAAATTGAAGTGTTGGAAGGCATGTTGATTTCATGCAGTAGAGCAGAGAACAGGGCTGCCCTGTTTCCAGAACCAGAAGCAAACAGCTGTGCCACTGTGGTGGAATGCTCAAGATAAGTGGGGCACCTGCTGAGGACAGAGCCTGTCAGTGCATGAGAACTGGCAATATATTATCTTTAAAATTTTGCAATTACCAGTATGTGGAGGGAATGGAATTAGTGCATATTTTGTGAAGTGTCTCAGACTGACTTCTAGATTTATATATAAGGGCTTGCTTTGTTGACAGTTTCAGTAGGAGCTGTTCCTTGTTGAATGTAGTTGCTTTTGGTCTAGGAGCTAAATTCATGATTAAAATTTCCCTCGGTATCTGTCTTCAGGAAGTGGAAAATACGGCTACCTGAATTAACACAAAATATGAGTGCCTGCTTTTTAATTACTGCCTTATAGAAACACACTTCATCGAGGCTCTGCAGTTACTGCTAGTTTCCAGTTAATATGAAGTCTACTTCCAAGTTGTTAGTTATAACCTGTAAAGTCCTAGATACCTTGGGACTAGGCCATCTGATACCATTTGTGATATTCCTGCAGGTGTCATTAACAGATCACCTGTGATAACAGACCTCATCTTTGGCAGAGTGGAGCTGGTAGGAGAGGACATGTTGGACTACTTTCTTCAGTTTTGGTCTGCACTTAGTGATGTGGTGCTTAACTCCATGTTTTCTCTTTCATGTGTGGTGTTTCTGTGGATGAATTGAAAGAATTAAGTGGTATAAAGGAATATATGAGGGTGTAGATTATGAAAGCAAAAACTGGTAGCATATTTAGAACTGATATAAGATCACAGTAAATATAATTGCTAAGAATTTTAGAGGAACTCAGAATAATTTCATTTATACTTGTCAGCTAGATTGAGAAGTTTGCTTATATCAGAAGTGAAAATACAGTAGTCAATATTGCAAAAGATACAAATGCACTTAAAGTATCTAAACAGATGATTGTAGTTTATATTATGAACAGCTATACTCAGAAGTATGTTTCTGGAGGAAAATAAATGCTAGATGTCAGCGATTTCTACTTTGATTTGAACAGTGAAAGGGTTGAGCAACAGCTTCTTTTCAACAGTTGAACTTGTTTTCATCTCCTTAAAGAAACACAAGTTTAATATAGTACCGCAGCTATAGAATTTTAAAAAGTCTTTCCTACAAGTAGGGTTTGCCAGTCTTGTTTTGAAAAATATATTTTAAGAATTAATTCCTGTACTTTGCAAAGGCATAGGCACTCGTTTGTCTTCATGTGTCTCACTGAAGTGAATATATGTATGTGGAGTTAAACTGCTTATATCTCTATGCCGTTGAAGGCTTTGATATTATTTATCGTTTAGCTGTTCTGTGATGAAATTGTCTTCTGAAAGCAAAGTGGATGAAATTCAGATATGGTTATAAAGGGGAGAAAAAATCCCAGTGGTAAATGAATGAGTGCTTACTTGCCAGGGAGAAATTGTAGGAAGATTTTAAAAGAAACAGTAATGGTAATTACTATTTACTGCGCTTTATTTTCTTGGTTGTAAATTAATGCATAAGTTAAGTAGATCATTAGCTCTGATTTTATACAACCACAGATAAACTGTGGGGGAAAAATATCACTGACTTGAGAAAGCTTCCTTACAATTATATGCTCCCTTGCTGTTTACCATGTGTGGCTATAAATGTTTTATTTTGCCCTGACCATGTTACATGAATAGGGAGGTCAGAACCATTAGCAGATCGATCCTTCTCTCCTCCATTTAATGGCCCATATCCATTGTTAGTTTCACTTCAGTGATTTTTCTACTTTTCTTTCAGTACAGCTAATTTAAATAAACAAAGTTTGGGGTTTTCAACTCTGATTATCTGCCACTTTCTGCAGTTGTTGTTTCTCTGAGCTGTCTATCCTTCACATCCTCTGAGTTGTTACCTCCTCTATGCTAGCTGACTAATTGAAATTATTTTTGTTGTTCTTGTCACTTTTTCTGTTGAGCATAAGTATTTTATATAGAGGATCTCTATTTATTAATTTTGAAATGATTGTGTTCCAGACAGTTCATTTTTCTCTAGTGGAAAGCTATACATTTTCTTAAGCATCTGAATTCCACAAAGACACTCAGTTGTCATTTAGCACTCTGTTATTAGCAGCTTCAATTCTTGAGAATCTATGTTTATTTTCCCATTTACATGCCTATGTTTTAGTCATTCTCCTTATACTGCAGCTACAATAAACCAGGAGATATTTAACATAAAATTAATATTTATCCTGACAAATATGTCTGAATTGCTCATAACTCTTCTAAGAGTACTTGATCAAGCTGCCAGTCATTCAGCTTATTAGTGTCAATGTTTGTTGCCGATTTTTATTGTTCTTCAAGCAGTATCATTGTCAATTCACTTGCCAGCATCCTTTTGTTTCTGTATACTTCAGAACTCTTCAGTACCCAGGGCCTTGTCCTGGCCCACCTTGTCTTTCACCACAGGATTCCTGTGTTTAAGCTCCTCTGGATCCTGAATTTTCTGACAGTCCCCAAAGATCTGGACTTCAGTAAGGCCTTTGACACTGTTCCCCACAGACCTGGACTTCAACAAGGCCTTTGACACTGTTCCCCACAGCAAACTGCTGGCTAAGATGTCAGTCCGCGGCTTGGATGGTAACACTCTGTGCTGGGTTAGGAACTGGCTGGAGGGCCGAGCCCAGAGAGTGGTGGTGAATGGTGTCACATCCAGCTGGCGGCCAGTCACTAGTGGTGTCCCTCAGGGATCAGTGCTGGGCCCCATCCTCTTTAACATCTTCATAGATGATCTGGATGAGGGCATTGAGTCAGTCATCAGCAAGTTTGCAGATGACACCAAGCTGGGGGCTGATGTGGCTGGGTTGGAGGGCAGAAGGGCTCTGCAGCGGGACCTTGACCGCCTGGACAGATGGGCAGAGTCCAATGGGATGGCATTCAATAGCTCCAAGTGCAGGGTGCTGCACTTTGGCCACAACAACCCCATGCAGAGATACAGGCTGGGGTCGGAGTGGCTGGAGAGCAGCCAGACAGAGAGGGATCTGGGGGTGCTGATTGATACCCGCCTGAACATGAGCCAGCAGTGTGCCCAGGTGGCCAAGAGAGCCAGTGGCATCCTGGCCTGCATCAGGAATGGTGTGGTCAGCAGGAGCAGGGAGGTCATTCTGCCCCTGTACTCTGCACTGGTTAGACCACACCTTGAGTACTGTGTTCAGTTCTGGGCCCCCCAGTTTAGAAGGGACATTGAGATGCTTGAGCGTGTCCAGAGAAGGGCGACGAGGCTGGTGAGAGGCCTCGAGCACAAGCCCTACGAGGAAAGGCTGAGGGAGCTGGGATTGTTTAGCCTGGAGAAGAGGAGGCTCAGGGCAGACCTTATTGCTGTCTACAACTACCTGAGGGGGGGTTGTAGCCAGGAGGAGGTTGCTGTCTTCTCTCAGGTGGCCAGCGCCAGAACGAGGGGACACAGCCTCAGGCTGCGCCGGGGGAAGTTTAGGCTCGAGGTGAGGAGAAAATTCTTCACTGAGAGAGTCATTGGCTACTGGAATGGGCTGCCCAGGGAGGTGGTGGAGTCGCCGTCCGTGGAGCTGTTCAAGGCAAGGTTGGACGTGGCACTTGGTGCCATGGTCTAGCCTTGAGCTCTGTGGTAAAGGGTTGGACTTGATGATCTGTGAGGTCTCTTCCAACCTTGGTGATACTGTGAGACTGTGATACTGTGATCTGTAGGTCACATAACTCTGCTGCTCTTTTGTATTCCATATGGTCTTGCTTCTCCATATAGATTTACAGTGTCCTCTTAGATAACAAAGTGGTTGTGGAAACTGGTATGATGGCTTTGGTGCAGTCACAGGAATGTTTGCACAGGAGTGCTTCAGGTTTGCACAGGAGACTGGTCATTCCTCTTTGAAAAACGGGGGGGAGCGTTCACACTCCACACAAAGAAAACAGACGTTGAGAGATTTTAACATCTCATTTGAAACAGAGTGCTTATAACAGAGTAAACATTAATGGAAGTCAAGAGGCTGACAAAAGAACATGTTAAATACTTTAGAAAGACTTGGGAAGGATAGAGTAGTGGAGAAATTAGTACTGTGTGGTAGGAGCCCCTAAAATCCAGTGAAATCCACCATGGAGAGACAACAGAAAGGAAAGAATACATGAGTGTATTTGGTCTGGCTAGGGTGGAGTTATCAGCAGCAGCAGTTGCCCACAGCAGCCCTCATGGAGTAGAGTGGTCATATGAATTTATATTTTCAGTTCTGGTCACCTGATTTCCCAAAGAATATAAAGGAAAGAAAAACAGTTCACAGAAATCATAATAGACATAACTAATTGATATTTACATACTATAAATCAGTAAAGCATATTGAAAACAACTTAGGAGTTTCCTGTTGAGTTCAGTATCACAAATGTGTATTAGCCCAAGGCCCCCTTTTTGGCTGTCCAGTACAGAAGGGCTTTGTACATGCTGGAAATAATAAATCAAATGAGAACCATCTATGTGTGGTTATGCTTTTCTGCAAATTAACAGGTGTTGAGTGCATGTATTAAGGCACTTATTTGGCTGTTGTTTGTCCAGAGATGCTTATTCACAGTAAATTTAGCTATGTTGAGGCAGAGTGTGAGTTCACTTGGGAATGTGAATCTGTGAAATATGCTTTCACTGGAGCATGCTGAATAATTTAACTCAATAAATTTCTTTTTTCAGCTTGCCATTTAACTATGAATAGATTTAAGTTTTGATTTATTTTGTTCTTCAAGTTATTCAGCAAAAGGTTTATGCAAATATATTGCAGCCTAAGGATAGCTTATGTAGTGCTCAGTGAATATAACTTGTGCTGGTGGTGAGACCGGTTCCATGCTCTTTGAAGTAGTAGGAAAGGTTCCTATACACTTCAGTTAGAAAATCTTATGGATGTTTTTTTCCCATTGACTTTAGAGAGTACGGGATGAAGCTGAGTTTTCACCTGGCTACTCATGTTGTGTGACTGGGCAGGTAGCTCATATAACAGAATTTCTGCTGCTTGACAAGATGACTTGAAAATCCAGAGAGAGTTCTTGAAGATTACTTTGAGGCCATTCTCTGAGAAGATGGATTTTTTTTTCATATTTTATCTTTCTGGAAAAAAAAGAATGAAAGCATATGCAGACTTGTGAAAATACTTGTAGAAAGAGACTTAACAGTTACATGGTACATTAGTAATCAATTAAATATATTTTTAGTATTTACCAATTTAAAAACAGCTTAAAGCATACCTATAGGAATTTATGCATTACATACAAGAGAATTCTAATCTGGAAAGAATTTTTACTAATTGAAATGTACAGCAATGAAGTCTTTCAAAACAGTTATGAATAGCATTGTTTCTAATATTTAGGAAAATATCTGTTTTATTGTTCAGAGATGTAGGGTTTAATTTCTTACATTTGGAAGTCTTACTGAGAAATCTATCTGAATAAGATCTCCAGGATAGCAACTGTGCTTTGTATGCACAGAACTAAAACATTAATACACTCTATTTCCTTTAATGTTTGATTTTTTTTTCCCCTGGAATGTGAAAATATACAGATAAAATTATCTGAAGTAAAATCTCTTGAGATACTTAGGGTTTAGTTTTTTATCAGCGCTCATGATTTAGAAGAACCATGTATTTATTTAAATTTCTTACAATTGAGTGTAAGAAATGCCTCTAATACCTCTGAATCTGGTTTTGTGATTACTAGACTTTATTTACTTGTTTATAAATTTAGAAGAAAGTCACATAATTGTTTCATCTACAGTGATTGACCATAGAATAGCCTCTGATCATATTAGTTGCATAACTGGGATTCAGCCATGTGCACATTCACTTAGTTACTTGGCAATTTTTATGGCTGTTAATTCTTTGCATTCCCTTCTGATGTAACTGATGACAAAGGATTTGCATATACTTCATTTATGTGCAGAAATATTGCATGATCTTTCAGTATTATTTTGATTCACAAAGTCCATAATAACTTATCAACACTTTCTCCATATCTGCTCGTCATCTTGAAATATCTGTTTTGATGGTGAATCTTTAAACCCCTGCCCCTTCCTCTGGAAGGAAGTGGCTCAATTTTCAGTGAAAAGCTTAGAAAGACTTATCTCTTTTGGTGATTACATAAGAGATTCATGTAGTTAAACCTCATCTTGTCTACCTCAATCTGTGCTTTTAGTATCACTCAAACTTTCCATCCCACTGCAATTTTTCAATTGTTGGAGATACATACAAACTGGAGGGTTTGTTGGTGCTGTGAACCTATTGTAGTCTCCATAGACATATTTCTTCTAATGCCATAGGCTTGCACTGCTGGTTTTTGGATTTCCTTTGGATATTTGCAGAAACAGTAAACACATGTTTGTAGGTTTGATGTGTTTTGTTTGGTATTTGTTTGTATTTGTTTGTTTGTTTTCCTGGTTTGTCTGATTGCTAGCATGTTTTTGACTTCTGTTTTCTTGTAACACTTAGCAGGCACCAGTTAGTTCCCCTCTGGAGTGTTCTAAGTACTCTGTGCCCATTAAAGCTCTTGAAAGTATGCAAATATTTGGAGTAACCTTATTTCTTTTTTGTTTTGTGAATAAGTTTTTGAAATACTCCAGTGGCAAAGGAAAACCAGCAGGAACCAAGTGATCTGAAGTGTCTGTACTACAATTTTCTACTAAATTAACTGGACAACTTGTCCATGAACAATAACCAGTTGATGAGAGACAATTTTGTTCGATTGTGTTTTAAAGATATAGTAATTCAGCAGATGGCACTATTGCCTCTGAGTCGTTGAGCTAATAACCCAGTTACAAGATGGTTCTCCACTCTGCCAGTGTCATTGTTTGGTTGTGTAGTTGTTATTGTTGGGTTTGGCTTGTTTGGTGGTTTTGGTTTTTTTTTTTCTTCCAGGTGAGATTGAATAACATTTTGAGTATTGTAGTCCATTAAAAGTTCCCACAAGATTATTTTCCAGAACACAGACAATTTTCTGTGAAAGTTCCAGTGTAAGTGATTATTACATTTGGAATATTTTATAGTTGTGTTCTTCTATATCTGAGCAGTGCCTGCACGCCATTGGGTTCACATTTGCTGGACAATGATTACTACTGTAGTTCTACAAATCATATAGGCCTGCATAAGATGTTGATACAGCTTGGAAAAATAAACAGCACCCCATGTCTTTGCTGATCAGTATCAACACTCTCTAATTTGTGGTGGCATGAACAGGTCTATGTGGATTGGGAAACTGATCTGGGTTGTAACTAAAAGAGTAAAGAACCAATCCACAGAACATCTAGTTAGCCTAGGTACTGTTCTTGAACTGGTTTGTGGTACAACAACCAAGAAAATGGTATGAGAGTGAATGGTATCAAACCAGAAATGATCATGAGTAAGCTTTCTTTCAGCAACATCAACATTTTATACCAAATGGACATGCTCATGGGCTGCAAACATGCTTTTTGAATTATTTTGGAAAATAATTCCCCTCTGAATCAATAGATTTTTAATTTCATTTAGAGTGCAAGTAGTTGAACACAAGTTTGCTTTCTTGATTTTATTGGAGACTTAGTTACATCTTCCCATTATTGCACTATGATCTAAAAGAAGCCCTGAAGAAGCAGTACTGCAGAGTGTTGATGTCTAAGTATCATAGGATTGGTTTGAAAAAATGATCCTATTAAAAAAACCCTCAAACCCAAAAAAATTTCCTCTAAGTTTCTCACTGAGACTCTCGAAGTTTACATCACATTTACTTTTTATTGGACACACACTGAAGTCAGAATATTTCATATAGTTCATTTCAATAGAAATGGCAAAACTGAAGTTTAACTTGAAAAATGAAGGCCATTGTTTTCATTGTATATAATTTATTTTATCTCAGCCAACTATGTATTTATGAGGATTACAGAGCTGTTTAGAGACTGGGGAAAATACCTCTTTTCCTTCTCTTATGTATATTTTTATATAGCTGTATACAACTTAGCATTTTGCACACTGTAGTATAAAGAGCTATCACCCCTACATTTCAAGGCTAGTGAAATTGAAACTTGTTGGTTACTGTTGATTTGTGTTAATTGTTTAAGGGCCAAACAGTAATCCCCTGTTCTGTTAGATGCAGTGCATACAATCTTTTCTGTCCTTGCTCTGACTCTAGTATTAAGATTATTGCCTGTACCAAGACAACAACTGATCCGAATTCCTCAAATTAAAAATACCTGAATTTTCAACAGAGTGCTTGTTGTTTATTCTCAGCATGTTAGAAAACAGAAGTCTGGCAATAAATGCAGTTATTTTCTGTACAGAGCAATAATGATTCTCCTTGCATTCCTCCAAATTCCTCCTGAATTCTGTCATTCAATAAAATGCTACTCCTGTCAGCCTAAAGGTGTCCTGGATGGACATGGCAAATCAGCTATGAATGCATCCTTCCTTTGTTTATATTGTTTAATAAGCTAATACTGGGTCTTCAGTCAGTACTTTCTGTCAGGTTCATGTGAATTCTTTTCAAAGCAGTAGTAAATTTCATAGATAAATCTCTGTTTGAGCTGTCAGCACATACATTGTGCAAAACAGCTTCCACAATGTTCCCAAGGCAAAGCAATTAAAACACTGCATTTTTCTTAGCCTTCTGGCTCCTAATGGCTGTTTCTGTTCTCGATCAGGTTGGTAGAAAAATGAACCGATTTGCTCAATGTAAAACAGTGTTGTTAAATGATACTGACCTTCTTGGAAATGCATATTTTGTTATGCTGAATTCTTTCTTATCCATTCAAGCCACGTTTGGCATGGCAACTTTTTGTCCTTGCAGACAAAAAGTGGTTCTGTCCTAATGATGACTTAGTAGCTTTTTAGCGCTGGTAAGAGAAGGAAACTGTGATTTGCATTGTGGTGGCCATGGAAGACCATAATCACTATGGCTTGTGGCAAATTTGTTTGCATCAGAATATATCCACATGGGTGATTTGGAGTTAGTTTTAGCTGGTGGTGAGGCCCTGAAAGCTTTACACATTTTTTCTGTTTAGAGATGTCCAAGGTTCTCTTGTTTTACAATTCCAGTTCTTCCTCTGTGAAATTGGGGCATGTGCATGTGACAGTCAGTTTTCATGAAGACAGATCACTGTCTGTGGAAGGTCAAACCTCAAGTCCGTGAGTTTTGGCAGCCACATCACTCAGAAATGGCAAAAGACTATCACCTTTCAGTCCCTTGGCTGTCTGTCTTGTCAAAAAGTCTTCTGGAGCATATTATGTCATTTAGAACATTTTTATAACGACTATGCTGAATTAATTTGGCCAATATTTAGCTGCTAAAGGGATCACAAGGAATAGAAATTAGCTGAAAACTACACTGCTGAGGAATGTGACTGAGAAGCAAATATAAAAAGTGGTCTTGATAGTTTTGCAGTAAAGAATAACCATCATATCTCTAATTCTGTGGTTTTTACATACTGAGTATCCATGAACTGTAAATGCTCAGAACTTCTGAAAAATGGTCTATTAAATAAAGACAAAACTTGAAGAGTCCAAAGCCTAATTTTCAAGAATTCATAGCTGGAAACAGAATTTTAAGAGCTTAAGTCCAACTAGGGCACTTATACCAGGATCAGATTTTCAAGTACACTCACCAGCACTGTTCCCATTGTGACACCTAAGACCAGAGTTTTAAAAGTCTTTGCCCCTCAGCGTGCTTAGTTCTTTTGAAAATTTGTCTGCAACTGTGTGGCTGGAACAGAACACTGTTCTCTGAAGTATAAATAACTAAAACTAAAGGAAATCTTATAGAGCAGTTTCTTCTTCCTCTTTTTCTTTTTTTGGATGAGTGAAATTCTTTCTCCCATTCCTCTTCTGGTATTCTTTCCTTTGCTTGGGGATGCCTACAACTACAGAAATACTTTCATGAATACTGGGATAAATAAGATTCAAGAAGATTATGTAAAAATAAGTACATGTCCATCTATGATTTTCAGGTGAACTATGGGGACTATACACATCCTTCTCTAGTTTCTACTCAAGTTTGTGTTACTTTTATTACTTTTAGATACTAATCGCTTGTCATTAATGAGACCAGGATACCAGCAATAGAAGTTCTATGTAAAAATCCTGTAGATTTATTCAAGATTAAATCAGAAACTGTGCTTTTCTGAAGCTGCAGTTTGGCAATGCAAGTACCATTTCTTGGAAAGCTTCACTGCAGTAGGGCCATAGCATTTTATTTTTTTCCAAATAAAACCCCAAACCGAAGAAGCCAAGTAGTTGGCTTATCGATAACATTTCCCTCCTCATATGAAATATCAAACAAAAGAATTTAAAAAATAGTCTCTTTAAAAGGTGATGAAAGGAAAGTTCAGAAGAAACTTTCAATTTAAAAAAGTGTCAATTAAAAAAAAAGTCCTTTTTTTTTCAGCTATAAAGTACGCTTTTACTAGGAGAATGTGAAGTATCTTAAGTGGAAGAAAATTTGTTAAATCTTAATTTTCAGTGGCATACTAATTAATTAATACATGGATTTAACATCAATCTTAGTTTAAAAAAAAAGATGTAATTTTTACATTTACTTATCTTTAGCAGACAAGAGGTATGAGTTTTTATACATTTTCTATCATTCTTGAATGGAAACTAGAACTTGTATGAAAGAATGCCCTAAGTGTGTAAATATAATTAGTCTGGCTATTATGAATCAAATCCTTCATAATCCTCATACATACAGAAACTGAAGGATGGGATCTGTTTGACTTTGTAACTCCTGAAATAGAGCTAATTTGCAATGGCTATGCTAATTTAGCTTATCTGTAAAATGAGCACATATTACAAGTGCTGTTTTATAGTTTTAATATGCTGTAATTAATTTTATAACTTATTTAAAGACTTGGACACTAATTAGTTATTGAGCATACACACAGTCAATAGACTAGCAGAAAGCACACTTCCACAAAACCTTGGGGCAAGGAAATACACCAGATAACCTTTTGGAATCTCTCTACTCCTTATTTAATAATAACATAAGCAACAGCCATTGTAAAGTTTTAATAAACAGTAAAACACGTGGGTAAATATACTGTCTGAATGCATAGCTTTTGATTGCATTGGGTTATAAATTTTAGTACAGTCCAGCTGTACGTACAAGGTTAGGGCCAACAGGTTAGATCCTGAGATAATTTCCTTCACTGTGGCTGTGTAAGAAACCTCAGGCTACACTCCCACCCCTTCCACCTAGTATTATATTGTTACTGGGTGGAGTCATTTCTGTGAAGTAACCGCTCCCATGAAGATGAGAAGCAATGGAATTAATGCTTTGCAGCAAATACAGTCCTTTAATTTAGTCAAGCATTTTTGCCAGGTGTGGTTGAATATGCTCATGCCTAACCTGCATATTGACATGACAGTTTCTAGTCTGTTGACGCATATGTGAGATAACTTTTTTATGGTTGAATTTAGTCACCTGGGTTTAATTTAAGCAGAACTTTTCAAAATGCCTCAGGAAAGTTGTTTGTCACTTGTACGTTTAACCACATTGTGGATATATCTGAAATAGCCTGTGGTTTTCTTCAGGTAGTAGATGAAATAAAGCCTTTAAGAAAACTTTACATGATTCAAAGCAGATGATATAAATTCATTGTTTTAAAGATGAGTAGTGTCACTATTTTATTTGACAGCATTATTTGTTAGAAAGCACTATTTTCATTGCATATAAGTAATTGTCTGAACATTCACATTTGTTTTTTACAGCCCATGTAGGTTACAACTAAAATACTGTGTCACTGACAGGTTTATAATTCTGCTGACACAGGTTGGCAGATAGACGAGCATCTCCCGTGGAATATAAACATAAATTTCAATGAATAAATAGAGCAGGGTCTGTTAGCAGAGTCATCAAAAGAGAAAAGACCCATAAGAAAATAACAGAAGGCTTTTGACCCTTTAAAGTATAGGCTCACTAGCTCAATGCTACAATGAACTGAGCTGCTGAGCATTGGTGGTATTCTCACTACCCCCCAGCACTTGCTTACATGCTATTTGCATCAAAATTTCCAAGGAAGGTCACATTGCTCCTAAAATGAAATAGTTAATAGACTATCTGATTGACCCAGCTTCTAGGTCAGAGGATGTATTTTACCTTATTCTTCAAGATCAAGGAATGTGCATCTTCAGCGAGTGTTAGGGAAAAGGAAGATATATTTGAGTATTTCTCTGTTTTCTGCTTAACTTGTGTGATTGTAAGATAAATAAGGGCCCTAATGTAGAGGAAAGATGTGTTGAAATTTTTTTCTTAACCAAAGTCAATATAATTCTTAGTGTTTATAATTGTTTCAGAGACTGGAATTATGGAAACTTTCTTGACAGATTCAATGATATATATGGGAGAGCCTCTTTTTTCCTCTAAACAGATTCAGCCTGTCAACATGATGTTCCCCTTTTTGTCCTGCTGCCTCTTGCATTCTTACTGCCTTTTGCCCTTGCATCTGTCTGTACTCTCCATCTGTTTTTGCTGAACAGGTTGCAGAGCAAGTTGTGTAACTTCCAAATACTCCTGCTGAAATTGGCTGCAACCAGTCTGCTGGTCTTACACTTGCTGAGTCAACCTGCTCTTGTAGATGTAGCCCTTTGAGTGCACGAGACCGACAGAGGCAGTGCTGGTTCAGCAAAGTCAACATAAATAAAGGAGAGTATGCAGCTGCAAAAATAAGAATTGGCTTTGAATAAAGATTCTGTCTGTTTGTTCTCTGGAGGCTTCAAAGTATGAAGGTTTTAAAGTTGTTTTATAGTGTAGGTTCAGCTGGCTTAGGAAAGTAGTTTCCATTGCTTTGTTTTTTAATACTGGACAACCCTAAATAACTCAGAAGACATTAATTGGTGGCTGCAAGAACTGAAGTGAACTAAGAAACTGAATTAATGTATCATTTGTCTTCTAGATTTAATCTTGTCAACAACCTATGCTCATCAAAATTTGTAAAGCTGTTCCCACTACAGAGGCTTAGCACCTACAAGTAGGTTTGGAATTGTTATTTTTCTCCTACGTTCTTCTATATTGATATATCCTATATCAAAACAATTGCCAGCGTCTTTCAGTGTATTTTCTTCCTCAACTGTCACTCTTCCTCCTTCTTGCAATCTTTCTGGGGTATTTACCTTTTTTTCTCTTCCATTACATAAATCAGTTTTTCTGTTATTACATCTATTAATAAGAAATACTCCTTAACTTGTGACACTTCTTACATATTATTTGCTTTAAATTTTCATGAGTCTTTAAGCTAAAGAACTTCTTACTGTTGTCCACATGGATACATGTGCTTACACATGTCCACATGTGCACCATCTGTCACAGTAAGCCCTCAGATACTCAGGGCAGTTAAAAAATAAATACCCCCGCCCAAATAAAGCAGCGAAGGCAACAACAAAGCAGAGGCTATCACTAATTACAGAACCAACGACTGTATCATTCAGTCTATACTCTCACACTATTTAGTTTTTTCCTATCAAAACAAGCCAGTACTTTTCATCCTTCTGGACTACTGCCAGTACCATAGTGCAGGTTGATCAAGTGTACTTGATCAAGTGTACTGCAAAATGTACAGCTTCTCTGATGCCCAAATACACCGTGCACAGCTGCCACCTTCTTTTAACCTCTGTCAGTGCAAATGAGATAGGATTGGCAGAAGAGCCCAAGCTGATTTTAAGTGATAACATTTTTGTACAATAGGTGATCTCATTATTACAAATCTGCATTCTCTTATTTTCCTATTTTCCCATTATTGAGTTTCACTACTCCCAATATGTCGCAAAATTAGATTCTTTGATATGTTCAAATGTTATCTTTCATTCTAACAACACTAAAGATTTTGGCTCTTCTTTCTGGTCTTCGTTCATTCTGTTCATCAGCATCTACTTGCATTCCATCTTGCATGGTCAAGCCCGCAGTCCTGTAGATTCACCAAGTGGCTCATGTATAATACCTCATACAGTCCATCAAGAACAAGGTATACATTTGTGGCTACTTACCTTGCTAGAAAACACTCAAGCTCATGGCAAGGTCACAATTCAGTATGCAATCTAGAAGGGCCTGTTACTGACTTCACGACCCGTTTTCAGGGCAACCAGATGGTGCATCAAATACTTTTTTTCCTGACTTGCTCCTGCTCTTCCCCGTCACTATTATAACAAGGAAAAGGTTCATCCCATATCTTAAGTGTTTTTACCTCATTTGAGTCACATAAGACCCATTAGATCCAAAGATTCTAAACTGGTTTATTCTTCCTGTGTTTTCACCCCACCATTCGAGTCCCAGCTGTTCTTAAAATGTTATTTGCAAGCTTTTGCCTCATTATATTAGAAATTTGAAATAACAATGTATTGAGTTTCACATGGCAGGTTTTTAATTCTGTTGCTCCTTTCTTCAATTCCACTGACTTAAAATTGAGGACTTAATCCTTCTGCTTCAGTTTTGTCTTGCTAGATGACAATGTAGTCACTTATAGTGACCAAGTAATCAGTAATAGGTACTTTTGGCAGCTAGCATCAGTGTTCAGAATATCTGAAATACTGTATAAAAGCTCTGTGCTATCAGGACTCTTGTTTAGATGTGGCAGTTTGAAAAATGCGACGGCGTATGACGATTTAAAAATAGGCCTGTGTGACCATCTACAAATGACCCAGCCCAGAAGCTATACAAATATTCATATGATTAAAATCAGGTTTTAAATTTTGGCACAAGGATATTGTCCTTGTTTAGATGTATGTTTAGTATCTCATTGTCTCTGGCAAGACTATATTTTAAAATTAAGTGGAATGCTTTAAGAACATTGTCTCTGTAAAACTGCAATATCTGATCATTTAAATTTGAATGTATGTTAGTGGTTCTGCCACTATAATGTTTCACTGTGCAATTTTTTCGTTTATAAGTTATGTCATTAAAGCGAGATTGCACTGAAAATCCTTTTCCCTTGCATTGAAAAAAGACAGGCATATCCAGAGAGTTTCCTTTGCTGCAGGAGCTGTAAATCAGCTTACAGCATGTGGAATTATGAATCTCTTTCAAACTGCTTTCATAAAAAAAATGCTCTATCTGCTTGCTACTTGGTAATAAATGAATAGGATCAGAATAAAATGGATCTTAAAATAATTGAGAATGTATTATACAGAGAGATAGTGTAAATAGAAATATTTCCATGTTGTTTTGGCATTTTCAGTAATGTTTTCTTTCACACGTGCACTCAGATGCGACGTTACTTCCCATTACGTCTTACATTTCCTTTAAGAGAGTCCAATAAGTTATTAGTGATTTACAGTGAGACAAAAGATAACCAAGACAAATATTTCTCATTAAATCTATGTCCATGGAACAGAAATGTGCTCTTGTGGCCAAGAAGGTCAAAGGTATTCTGGAGTGCATTAAGAAGAGTGTGTCCAACAGGACAAGGGAGGTTCTCCTTCCTCTCTACTCTCCTTTGGTGAGACTATACCTGGAGTATTGTGTCCAGTTCTGGATTCTTCAGTTCAGGAGGGACAGAGAACTACTTGAGAGAGTCCAACAGAGGGCCATGAGAGACTGGAACATCTCTTATGAGAAAAGGCTGAGATACCTGGGGCTCTTTAGCTTCAAAAAGAGAAGACTTTTATAAATAACTGAAGGGTGGGTGTCAAGACAAAAGTTTGCTGCATCAGACTGTTCTTGATTTCCATAGCAAGTTATTTACACTTGCAGTTTACTTCATCAAAGTCTTACAGTCGTTGGGAAATTAATTGTATTTGGATTAGGCCAAGAGTAATTTCTAATCAGTATTTAATATTGTGCTGATTAAATAGTATTAGATATTTCTATTCCAAAGAAGGGCTTACACAGTATGAAAAAAAAAGAGCCTTAAGGGATGCAGTAACTTGGCAAAGTATAGTTGCAGCTGGAGAAAGTGGAATTCTACCACGTTTAAGTTTTGGGCTGTGAGGGTTTCACAACTCTCATAAATAGGAACATATTTGTAGGTTTTTTTTATTCACAAATCATAGTATATAACAATGTAAATTTGTTTTCATTCAGAGACAAACCACTTCAGAGAGAAATATCATTACGTGTTAACTACCCTGATATAGCTGCTGAAAGGATTTGTTTTTCAGCTTGTCTCATTATTCACCTTACCGCAGATCTTTGGGTGCGATAACCATAGAATAGCCCTAACATCCTGTTGTATGCTATTACCATAATATACAGTGACTGCCTACATTCAGTTTACTATTTGACTACTGTGGATATCTGAGTTGTTATGAAAAGAAATGCATTCGTGCATGGGAAATTCCAACACACCTGAGTCCTGCATCCTATTGTAGGAATTAAAGACAGTGTCTTAAAGATCAATAAGGGTGACAGGCATGAAAACAGAGTTTCTTCTTTCAAACAGAAGTTTTCCACACAACATCTCTTTATTTGGAACATGTAATGTGTAATTAAAGTTTTGAACAAAAAGATAACATGTTCCAATTATATGTGGTCAAAGAACGACAAGAACAGCTTTTCAGATCTTTCAAGCAGACAAGGCTATAAAAAGGCAAGGGTGAAGCCTGCATTATGTTAATTTAAAAGATGAGATAAGAGTTCAAAAAGCACATTCTAACTTTGGCAGTGGACTGCAGAGCTTGGAATTATTTTGCTTGTTTTGAAGGCTAGTGGATACCTGACATTGTTTTGAAGTCTTTTTATGTGTTTCTAAAATCCTAAAGTTTACACACTTTATGAAGAACTTCAGTCAAGAAGTACAATGGATTATCTCTTTTCTCCTGTATCTGATCTCTTCACTATTATCAGATTTGATTTTAAGCTGCACATTTATTACATTTTCATATGGGCTCCTACAGGGGACTTATTTTAAAATTGGATGTTTATACAAGAAAGAAATTTTGCTTTTCAAAAAGATGAACTATCTCACATTAAAAAGAAACCCATGCTGTAAGTCTATGTTTTGAAGAATAGTAAAGGGAGAAAAGAAATCTGACAATATTTTAAACAGTAGAAGCAGTTACAGGTGCCACCCAAAATGTCTTTCGGCCATTTACACAAAAAGATTTGCTTGAATGAAGGCTACATGACTCTCCCCTAAACCCTTTTCCAGACGGGAAGCCTATCTGTATGATGTTGTTCTATGTACATTTTATGGTGTTATTCATAAATAACAAAGGATGTTTGAAATTAGTCCAGAGGTAATTGACTAGAACTATGCAACTATGTTTATAGCAGCTCTACATCAGATCTCGTTTTAACAGATTATAAAACTCATAATGAAGCACTTAGGTTTGCTTTACAAATGCTACATGCACAAGAAAACAGAAAATGACAGCATGAGCCACTGGGTTCCAAGAGCATACCCTTAAAAAAAAAACCCTTACAGTACTACGAACTGAAAAGAAAAAGAAATCTAAAATAGCAGAACAGTGTTAATGGAAAAGATTTAAGGTGAAAACAACCCTCTCTGGGGGATAGACAATCTATCAACTCTTTTATTTGTCAGTTGTTGGCAGACATGGATTTGGCTATTAGAATAGCTATAAATTATCCATACATTGTGCCTTATCTACCCAAGAAAAGTTGCAAATATATTAAATATCTGTCCAAAATATCTGTTGATAATGAAAAGCCAAAATTCCAGTGACAAATCTCAGTCAGAAACACAGTAACTCATATGAAAAACATCATAAAGAGAAAAAAGAGTGAGGTAGAAGAGGCTGAAAAAAAAGAAAAAGAAGTAGTTAGCAAACTCCTAGGCTGTCTGAAAGAAATAAAATGGATTTCTGTGTTTTTTTGGTAAACTCTAATGGGAACTTTGTATTTGACCAAACAATACAAAGATTTGGGTGGGAGTGTGTAGATATGTCTCTGCTGGACTTTCTTCTGTAGTTTTTTGACCTTCTTTAACTGGGGAGTCCAGAACTGCACACAGTACTCTGGATGAGGCCCCACCAGGACAGAGTAGAGGAGGAGGAAATCTTCCCTTGACCTGCTGGCCACATTTTTCTTGATGCATCTCAGGGTGCCATTGAGCTTCTTGGTCACGAGGGCAAATTAATAAAATTTGTTAGGTGTTGCTAGTATTTATATATATTTATATTACTTGTTATAATATTGTAAACTGGTGTTGGGCAGTAAATATAACCCTTCTAATCATCATTCATACATTATTTTACTCGTAACAGTTATCTTCTGCTGTGGGACACATTTTCATTAGTCAGTAATTCAGTTGTCAAATAGTTATTAGAAGTTTGAGTGCAGTTATCATTTTGTATGGATTGGTTATCTTACTATTTAACAAAGTCTTAATATTTATATAAGCCCATTACTGTTATACATCCATCGAACTGTGACACTGTAGCCTGCTTCAAAATCTCCTGGGAGAAAATAAGGACTCTTTTCATTGCTCACAAAGGCTTCAGAATAGGTTAATGAACTAATGCGTGTTATATCTTCTCGCATAGCGTGGGTGTGCTAACCCATAAAGAAAGCTATAATTGGCTTGTTTAAGAGAAATCTTAGTTGTGCATTCTAGCTTGTGAATGATAACGTTGACTGGATAATTTGCTAAGAGTTTGATCGACTTTCTCACACTATGTTTCAAGATCAGAGAAGGATGACATTAAAAAACCACGTTGCTAAGGAAAATATAATAATCTAATTTTACTGACAAAATTAACCTTCATTTGAATATTCAAGTACGTGTAGTGTTTGACAACTTAAAACTGTCCTCTGAGGACAAAGGAGACAGCAATGAAACTACTTATATTCCAACTCAACTTTATTCTTCGAAGCTTTTACACATGAGTAAGTGCTAAGTAATAATAATAAGCAGAGACTGAAACAAACTGCTGGTATCTGAAGGGTGTCAATGCAGTCAAGATAAAGAACTGGGAGCTCTTCAAGTGAGTCGGGGCGTGACAAAATCTGTACTGATGAATGCTGACATCCTGAATAAAATCACTACATGACTTCACGTAGGTCAAGAAACTACATTGTTTCCCTGAGCCACAATGACAGCAGGGTGACAGAGATTAATAGCTTTGTATTGACTGAGCAACTTCCAGTTCCTTATCTTTGTCAAGTCAAGGCTCTGTCCAAGAGCTGAAATTGTTATTAGACTTATAATTGCAAAGACATTTAAAGGGTTTCCCCTTAAGGGACTATGAAATCCAATAAACCTTTCATAAAATCTCAAGCATTCAAGTGCAAAACCCTTGTCTCGGAGACAGGCATGCTCACAGCCATAACAGGGGAAACCTTGAAGCCTCATACATTGAATAATGTTTGATTTATGAAGTTGGTTTTGAATTTGTATCAGTTGTTTTATTAAAAATATATGAAAGAATGTTTTAAATATGAGTGAGCTGTGTTCACTTCTGTCTTGATCAAGTACTCTGTGTGTCTGAGCTGGAGGTCTTTCTTCACCTGTCACTTAGATTCATGAGAGCTCAGGAATACTGAATTTGTATTGCTAATATAAGGCGCTTAATTCAATTTAGATGAGGTTAAATCTCAATTCCTCACAGAAGTTCTAAAATAAAAGCTTCAAGATGAGGCTTGAGTTTATTATTGTATATTTGTAAGGAAATTTTTGCAGCATGTGAGGAGTTTTCAGTGCTATATGTCAGATTTACTTAATGAACCTCTTCAAATGAGACAATGTGGTGTTTTAAAGCAGTAGATTTAATGCTTAGCTATTACTTAGAGTCTGTTCCAGTACAACATAGTGTAAATTGAGAGATTGCACTGGTCTCAGGAGATACCAGATTCTTTCTTTTGTTTAAATAGCTTGAGCTTTGCTAGGAAATTATTGTGGATTCATAGTAAACCACACCATGCTAAATTTTCTATTAGTCTGTTTATTTACTTACTCTAGAGCTCCAAGGAATTGTTGATGCCAGTCATAACACTGGTCATTGCAGTCATTTTGCAGCAGAGCAAATGACACTGCAAGGTGCAAAACAATGTAGAATTTACCCCACGATTTTAAAGAATGCAAATTTCATGAAACTCTGCTGTGTTGCATTTAGTAACTTATAAACTCTATTTTTTTATCAAAGACATTAAGAAGTAAGCAACTACCACGATTACAAGGTAGCTCCTTAATAGTGATAATTGGATTCAATAGCAGGCTTTTCTCAGTGATGTCCAATGACAGGACAAAGGGCAATGATTGCAAGTTGCAGCGTAGGAGGTTCCACATGAAAATAAGCCTGTGAGTGTCACAGGACACTGGAACAGGCTGCTCAGAGAGGTTGTGGAGTCTCTTTTTCTGCAGACATTCAAAACCGTCCTAGGTGTGTTCCTGTGTGACCTGCTCTTGGTAATCACAGAATTGTAGAAACAGTCAGGTTTGGAAGGGACAACAAGGATCATCCAGTTCCAACTCCCCTGCCATGGGCAGGGACACCCTACCCTGATCCTCCTCTGGCAGAGGGATTGGACTCAATGATCTTTTGAGGTCCCTTCCAAGCCCTAACATTGTGTGATTCTGTGATAATATAATCACACATACCTTTCTGTAAGCATTCATTCATTCTTCTGCTTTCAGCAAAATTGAATGGTATTCAGCAGAACTCGTTACTCCAAGTTATACAGCTTGTATTAGTGACTCTGCAGCCACAACAGAATACAGTTAGATGTTGCAGAATGTACTGATAGAGTTATCTTCTTGTTTCAGCAAATACTCTGTTTACTACCTTCCATAGTTACAAGCCATATGCTAGAACCATCAGACTGATACGGAAGCACGCAGGTTATATGTGATCGTCCATTTTGCTCCAGACAAGACATTTTGAACTTTCTGAAAATAAGACAATGTTTTAGTTTTAGGGACCTGTACATCTGAGTATTGAAGCAACTGCTGGAAAGCAGCCAGACAGAGAGGGATCTGGAGGTGCTGATTGATACCCGCCTGAACATGAGCCAGCAGTGTGCCCAGGTGGCCAAGAGAGCCAGTGGCATCCTGGCCTGCATCAGGAATGGTGTGGTCAGCAGGAGCAGGGAGGTCATTCTGCCCCTGTACTCTGCACTGGTTAGACCACACCTTGAGTACTGTGTCCAGTTCTGGGCCCCCCAGTTTAGAAGGGACATCGAGATGCTTGAGAGTGTCCAGAGAAGGGCGACGAGGCTGGTGAGAGGCCTCGAGCACAAGCCCTACGAGGAGAGGCTGGGGGAGCTGGGGTTGTTTAGCCTGGAGAAGAGGAGGCTCAGGGGTGACCTTATTGCTGTCTACAACTACCTGAGGGGTGGTTGTGGCCAGGGGGAGGTTGCTGTCTTCTCTCAGGTGGCCAGTGCCAGAACGAGGGGACACAGCCTCAGGCTGCGCCAGGGGAAATTTAGGCTTGAGGTGAGGAGAAAGTTCTTCACTGAGAGAGTCATTGGCTACTGGAATGGGCTGCCCAGGGAGGTGGTGGAGTCGCCGTCCCTGGAGCTGTTCAAGGCAAGATTGGACGTGGCACTTGGTCCCATGGTGTAGCCTTGAGCTCTGTGGTAAAGGGTTGGACTTGATGATCTGTGCGATCTCTTCCAACCCTGATGATACTGTGAGACTGTGATAATATCCACACACATCCACTGGGTTATAAGAAAGCTTATTTCTAGTTTATTGTGTGTACACTTAACTCACACGTGTATCTTAGACTAGTGCAACCACTATCAGCTTCAAACCTTTTTTTTTTATTATTATTTGCAAAATAAAGTATCTCACTAAAATCATGCAGTATCAAACACTACTATGAGGATCCTGTCTGTATTTACACTATATTAATAGCTAAACCAACATAGAAAACTAGTGAGGTTTTAGAACTGGCTTTTCTACAAAGATTTGGTGAGTAATGTTGCTTCAAAGAGAAAGAAAAATAACTTGTTTCAGCTGCCATGAATTTCAGTCAACATAAGGACTGCAATAAATATCACTAAAGCGAGTTAGTCTTTGTGACATTGAAAAGAATGCATTACTCTTGGTGTCTGGACTGTTAAAACTGTTTGGGAGCATTTACAAATGTAGTACTAGTCTACTGTACCTTGCCTTAGAATCAGACTTCTAGAAAATACTTTTTTCCATTTTTTGAGCACTTTAACCTTTATTAAAAATGCTCAGCTGAATGAAAATTAAAATCAAGCTGTTATTTTTCCTTCTGTTTCTGAAGTTTTTTATCAACTTTACACTGGTAGATTTGGCAATTAATGTAAGAAAAGTCAAATGTAGAAATAGGAAAGATTGTAATTGATATGCTTCAGATATCTGAGGGAGTAAGTATTCATTAGTTCTGTTTTTAGTTGACCTTTCTATAGAAAGGAGAGTAATTTTTTAATTGCCTGAGATTTTTGCCAACTTGCTAAGAATTTTTTCCTCTAAGAATTTTCCAGTGGTTACAGTCTTACTCAAATGAACAAGTTGGATTAGTCTTTTCACTATATATTTAAGTTTGCAGGTACATCTGTACAGAAGCATGTCAGTACACATTGCAAAGAAACTCTACTCAAGTTTCAGAATCCTGAAATCTGCTTTTGATAATGATCATATAATTATCTTATATCTAATATTAATGATCAGAGATATGTTAAGATAGTATCAGTGTTATAAGCTCTTATGGCTTGATTTAATACTGTCAAATATGTATCTTAGAAATAACTTTACTTATTTAATCATGTCTACTGCATAGAAATAGATTGACCTATGTTTTTGTAGCAAAAAAAAAAAATCTTAAGCACACGTTAAAGATCTAAGATCTCATGAAATATTAATATGGCTTCCTATTATATACAACAATCGCTGTTTATAAGGTTTTTGTACTGTAGTCATTTGGTATCCTGTTGTCACCACCACTGAGAAGACAGATTTTCTTAATATATATTATGCAGTGGGAACTGTGGCTGATATTTCTTTTTCCCCACTGTTCAGGAAGTATTGGCACTGATTATGTGGTTAGGACTTGTCTGGTAAATTTTGCTAAAAGTCTGATTTATAATAGCTCTATCTGTGAGTCTGTTTGTTTGTTTGCTTGTTTTCTTGAGGAAGGGAGAGTTATCTATCTGTATGTCTGTCTATTTATTTTTAAGTTCTAAATGATTGTAATTCTAAAAGTTAAAAAAAACCCTCCAGTGGGTTAACTTGCTGCATTGAGTAAGTAGAATTGGTAATTTTGCTAGTGAATGATATTCTTTTAAACTATATTCAAGCAAGCTGTGGATGCTGAGGACAGCCCAGTCCCACACAAGACAGTCCATTCTCTCAATGCACTTTTCACTTTGTGTTCTTTTTTTATCCTGAGACAGATTTTAGTCAAGCTGCTGAGTGCAAATGAGCTTTGCCGAGTCATCCAATTTTCCTTTTTAAATTCCAAAGAGAACTACAAAACAGTTCTACTACTTTCATAACATCATTAATCTAGAGAACTGCAGAGAAGAGGGGAAAGAATAAAATAGAATCTATTACACCTTTGTCACAGGAAAATGTGAGATTTCTTCTAAAAGTTTGGGTAGAAGTAGAAAGCGATAGGAAGAAAAAATCAGGCTATTTTCCCTTCCAATTCCTTTTCCTTCAAGATTACACTTAAATTAGGAAGCCTGAAAGGATAACAATTATCAAGCTAAGTGGAGCTATTATAATAACTTAAATCATTTCCTCTTCTTAGTATTGGTAGTATAACTGGAAGGTTGCAAAAAAAAAAAAAAAAGAGCCTATGTTGAGCAACTGCATATTTATTGCATAAATATAAATCTAGAAAAGAATTGTTGTTATTGATTATTGACACTTTTTCAGCATAAGTGAAACTTCCTTTATGACTGTGCATTTACTGAATAAATGTGATACATTTACCAGATGTATCATCAGAGATGATTCCTGCCCTGGAGACTTAATAACCCTTATGATGCAATGCCATGCACAAATATAAATCACAAAGGCAGTATGTATTAAATATATCCCCTATTGCATCCTGGATGTAGGATAAGGATATGAGTGCTATGCTGGATCAGATGTTTATTTAAAATGAGGCGGCATAATGTCAAGTAATAAACCTTAGGAGGGAAAGATAATGTAGTTATCCATAGCAAGAATGTGTAATCGTGTATGTCACCTCTGTGCATGACTCTATGTTTTGAAGTGAAGTTGCAAAGAGACGTGAAGATGTGATACTACACCTTTCTAGTGTTAACCATCCAGAAGAGGGAAAGGGGGGGTGGGGAGGGAAAGTGCTTTAAGAACACTTAGTAAAGAAAAACTTCTCACTTCTCTATTGATTGTTAATTTTTTATTTTATTCTTTTTTTAATATGGAAAGTGAGAAACAATATATTTTCACAAACTATTGACTTCAAGGATCTTAGGTCTGTGAGGAGAATCTTTATGAGTCTGTACAAAATGTTGAAAATGTTTTGGTTTCTGTAGCCTTACTTCTGTTTCTTTCTTAAAAGCAATAAATAGTGTACACAGGTGTATTGCTAAAGTAGACTTCTGATAGCAACCTGGGATGTTGGATAAAGTTATATTGCTCTGGGAAGAAAACCATACTGCTGTTTTTATGAGTATTTCTATAGCTGAAAGTACTTGGGAGAGGGGAAGGGAAAGGAATGGTATTTGAGCCACCACTTAAAAAATGTAGGAATGTGAGGGATTGTTTCTCACAAGTTGCCTGGGTAAACAGAAGATTGTTTTTTGTTCTGGATAGAAACTTTTTCTGCTGGATGCTTAAACATGTTAGATGAAGGTCTTTGCATGTGGAGAGATTCAGGTCATGTACTTCCCTTCTTCAGCCTCCTCTTTGTACTGAGCATGTTCCTTATATATCCTTGTATACG
The DNA here is from genome assembly GCA_013400475.1 of Tricholaema leucomelas. Classification (NCBI taxonomy): domain Eukaryota; kingdom Metazoa; phylum Chordata; class Aves; order Piciformes; family Lybiidae; genus Tricholaema lacrymosa; species Tricholaema leucomelas. The sequence continues at coordinate 144,628 of WAAF01012305.1, read as the reverse complement.
TGAACATGTACCCGCTCAGTAACAGATGAGATAGCGTCATGTGGGAAACATTACCAAAACAAATGGGATTAATCAACATATAAAAATGGTTGCAAACAATGCCTACTGTTCTGCTGACTCCACTACTATTACAATTTATATGAGAAAAAACTTCATCTCAAACTTTTCCTGCCTGTCAGCCTTGCTCATTTTAGCTGAGGTATTTAAAGTCAAAATGAGTTATCTCCAACTTTCACATCATCATTACTAATGAGGCTACTTCTGACCAGATGAAACTCATCTTCAAATAATTCCTGTAGTATTCCCACAGTTCCTTCAGTGTAATAGAAAAATAATTAATATAGTCTGTTGAAAAGAAAGTTGTTGAAGCATATTCGAGCATCTCCCTTCAATTCGTTTTCCACTGGGTCAAATTTTGACCCTGGACTCGTACTGAGGCAAATAACAGAGCAAGATGTAGCTGGAATACTTTAGATTTATTTAGAAGCTGCTGTCATATGTGCATACTTTTTTTAAAAAATATTTTTTATTTTACTAACTCAGTTTAATTATATACCTATTGGTCCTTAAAAATAACTTTTTGAATAATAAACCTCATGTTAGCAGTACTGTTAAAATTTCTTTCATAAGGGTATTCCTGCTAACTCAAGGTCTTTGGGCTAATTGGAAAATAGAGACTAGTGAAAGTGTGCAGTATTTTTCAAATAATTAAGTAACATTCATCAGCAAAATATGTAGATACTGAATCAAATAAAATAGAATTTATTGGTCTCTTGCAAAACTGATATAGTTGTTTGTATAAAATGGTCTGTGATTATCTGAAACTCACAAGCTGCAAACTGGTATGCTGATAAATTCATAGAGTATCTCCCTATGCTTTTTGATCTGCAAAACATCAATGTTGCAATTTTACTATGTATTGTTGCTTGTGTAAGCTATATACCGAGTTTCGCTTACCTTAGTGAATGGATAAACAATCTAAATAAAATAAGATTTATGTAGTTATAAACTACCCAAGTGCAGGTTCTTTGGCTACTGCCATTTCAGGAAGAAGCCAGTGTTGTGTTTTCTTGGTAGTGTCAACTGCATCTTCCAGTTCTGTACTGGGAAGTGTGTCTTCAGAAACACAGTATCCAGTTGCTAGACCAACAAGCGCTGCTCAAACAACTACTGTTTGTATTCTCTAAAGGAGAAATCAGTGTTTCTTCTTTTCACACATTATTTGCTAGTGTTGCTCTTCACATTTTGGTAATTCCTGCAATAGAAATTGAGTATTGGAATGATGCAGAAACTCTCATAGCATCTAGGAGATGCAGCCCAGAAGACTGCTGCAACTAGAGTGGTTTTTGTCCACTTTCGATCATATGCAGGGGGGGCTAGAAGAATAAAAGAGGTAAATAGAAGATTATGGTTTTGCATAGAAGACATTAAAAAAAATGAAGAAAAGAGAGGCCAACTAGTTAGAGGGCTGTAAAGAATGACCAGCGTTATTCCATGGATTTGTATTCAAAGGAAGACAGAAGAGGCAACACTTAAATTGATCAGTGCATTACCGAGATGGTTGAACACATTTTCTTGTTGCCTCACAAGGAGTTGTTTCCTTAAATGTAGGGGAACAGCAACAGCATTCATCAAAGTTTACTGTTGCTAAAGTTTTGTATAACAGTTGCAACTCGATATTCAAATATTTTTTATTAGGACAACTTAGTTAATTGCCTGGGAAGTTATTCAGTATTGTTTTTACCACAAGACTTTTTTCTGATATCAGAGACCAATAATGGTAAAGAATTTTGGGGAATATGATGTGGAATTATGATCAGCTCTAGATGTCCTAAAAAGGCTGCAAAATTTCATGTATCCCTGCTGCCATATGTAGCCAATAATTTCCATCACAACACCACTGTGGAAATTGAACAAAATGTCTTGATAGGAGCAAAATTAACACAGGTCACACATCACTCCATATGGCAAGTCACTGTGCCAAGACAACTCAAGGTGCTTTGTAGTGGATGGAAAGTCACTAACAAATACCTTTCTCTGTCAAGCAGTGTTTCTGTTATCTAAAGAAAGTTTGACATCCATGTCTTCAGCCAAGATCCATCAGTGGTTTTCCATTACTTTATTGCATTATCTTAATTTGACCTAGAAGAAAATGCACATGCCTAAGCACAAGCTCTGTATCCTTATGTACTCACCTGAAATACCTTGAGAAGGGGAAAAAATGTTGGCATTGGAATGTTTAAAAACAATCATTGTAAATTCTGTCTTGCTGTTCTAGTGCTTGACCTTCACAGTATTTCTCTTCCTTCTCTTCCTGCCTCTGTGCATTTCTCTCGTTCTGTCTCTCTCTCTTTTTTCCCCCCTTCTTTTGTATTTCTTCTGGGGAAAAATGACCAAATATTGCTTTTTTTTTGTTATATATTGGAAGTTGCCTTTAACTTTACCTATGACTGTGCATGGAGAAGAGGAATCACTGGTTTTGTCCTGGCTGATTCATATGCATCAGACTGCAATATGAAGGTTCTGTAATTTTAGCTAGGCCAATTCAGTCTCAAAGCATCACTGAATAGAAAACTCCTCACTGAACTTCTGCCTACAGGCCAAAATTTTACCTCTTCTCAATTGTATTGCATACACAACTGTATATGAAAGTACTGCGAAGCCCATGCTGAATCTATGCTTGTGTCTAGAATTATGCAAGTCTGTAATACTCCCCTTGCCTTGCATTTTCCTGCTTTATTCTATATGCAGGTTTAGAATCTGTGTTTCTGAGAATGCCTTATAAATAATACACGACTATGACACCCACATATTGATGTTAGTGTAAAATTGTGTATGGAGTATGTGCCACTAAATAGTTTCTGATTTGCTGAGATCACATATTCTTAACTTGATTTTCAGGAAACATCTTGGTATAATTCAGCTGCTCCAGCAACCTCTACATAAATAATCTGTGTAGTATGGCATTCCTAACTTGAGAGTGCTGTTATTTTCCAGGTAACATAGACTTTTTACATAAGCATGAGTGGAGTATTGACAGCAGTTCTAGTGAGATCAAGAGTTTGAATGTAGCAAAGTTTTGCATTGCTCTGGTCAGACTTACCATATTCCAGCCTTTTGGAGACATGAGTTTTGCAAGAAGTTAGATTGGAGCGTAGTGCATGTTTCTCTCACTGCTTGTAGCAGCTCAAAAAAGTGAAGGAAAGTCCTTTCTATGAATCTCCGATCTCCATTTTTTAAAGAAAGCCAAGAGTGATCTGGTCCCTAGGTCAGGTGCTTTTGAAGTAAAAAGGAATTTATTGGACACAAACTGAATGCTTATTCTGCATTGGCAACTAGAAGAGTTATGTAGTTTTAGTCAATCAATTTTAATCTTGAGCAGAATTTTTATGTAAGTGCAAAATATCTTGTCTATTTTCTCATGACTAAATGATGGGGATGGGTAGAGGACTGCATTCTCTGTTTAAGTAAACTTCTCTTTGCTGTAACGTTCACAGGAATTTCACATCTATGAAGTTATTACAGGAAAAAGGGATTGGCATTTTTGGGGGAGTTTTCAGCTTTATTATTGTCTCTGAATAGATGTATCACAAGCCCTGGTAGTTTTTTCAAATAAGTGCACTGAGACCTCTTGGAGACCAAAGTTTATGGACTGAGAAACCATCAAAACACTGGTGATGAACACTTGAGGCACTGCAGAGAAACATACTAACCCTTCAGGTTGCTTACAGTATGAACGAGGTTGTTTGCTGTATAATGATGACTCAGGGAGTGAACACTTGAAATATTACTGTGTTATTCATGGATTTTTGTCCGTGCAATAATTGCATTGTGGTTTTCATAATTCAAGAATACTTTCCTATGTTAACCACCAACATTTCCTGTGTTAGAAGATACATAATCAGTAATAATAAATACCCTATATATTATCTCTAATTAAACTTAAAACTAATCAAGCATATAAAATATCTGTATAGAAAAATTCAAGGTTAAAGATTGAAATGAAGAAATAGCAAATTCAAATTGCTGATGACAAATATTTCATGCTACAGTTTGCCATAAACATTAAATAGATGTCTCTTATCTTACTGGAAAGTGACTAACTGTAGTTTTGTATTTGTTTTCTTCTATTATCCAAAGTTAATATGTTGTAAAGTATTTAAATTCTGATCCTGAAAAGTTATCTTTTGCCAGAGTGTACATTAACAGTGACACTAAGGAGCAAGGAAGACTTGACACCCATCTTCTTGTTGTCCTGTAGATGAAGTTCCCATGTTCAAATTTTGTAATCTCACAGTTGAAAATTAACTTCCACTATGGGCCACCTTCATTTTAGGAGGATTTGCTCACAATACTGTAAGACAGGATGATATAAATGGATTAGAACTCCTGGGTCTTGCTCCCTATCTCATTCTCATTGTGCTTTGATCTTTCCACTGCTTCCTGCTGGAAGCAATATCAGAAATAGAAAAGATTCTACCCATTAACCATGAAAGACCTCTGATGTTTGATGCAAGGAGAGTATCCAACCATGTTAATAGATTAGTTGGTGAGCTAAGTGTGTGCAGAGGTACTATGTTTTGCTCTGATCTGTACACAACCTAAACCCAAATATATAAAAATATCAGTACTGACACATGACAAGCTCCTGAGAATGTTTTAAATGTTACTGATTTCTTATGTTGCTGGTGTCTTTATTTGTTTTAACATGAAATTGAGTTTGTGATAACTATTTAGAAGAAATATAAATGCTGTTCTTGTAATGCTTGAAGTCCTAAGATACTGTCTCTTTATTTCTACTCCATATGTATTTTTAACAAAGCCAAGCATATCTTTCATGAAGGGTCGAAAGCTTCTCATCTGTTGAGAGAGTTAAACTCTGTGTAGATGTTCCAGGTGTTGGTCTGTGCACAGGCTAGGACTTGTTTCTTCCACAAACATCCCTCCCAATTAAAAAAAAAAAAAAAAAAAAGAAACCAACAGGTGTTTGTCTGCTTCTGAATGATAGCTTTCTAATTAACTTATTCTTACTATAAAGCCTATATTTATCACCTAAAGACTTCACAGATACTGTTACCTTCTACACATTTCTCAGATTTTTATTGTACATAACTTTTCAGAGTCTTGAGCCTCCTGTGTAACATAAGGTGCTAGAAACTCAGGTTATTACCAAAGTGGAAGCCTCAGGCAGGAGAGAAAATTGGCAGAAAAAGACACACACTTAGTTTCCTCCTCCATTTTCCTGCCTTCTGGCTTTACTCTTACCTAATATACCACAAACTTTCAGAACTCTGGTTTCTGAAGTATACAGATTTTTAATGCTATCTTTACTGTATTAAATATGAGTATTTTAAATGTGAAAAAAGAATCACTGCCTATGTGTACATTTCTCTGTAATTAAATCTATCAATTTTTCCATGAATTTGTAGCAGGATGCCACTTCTACAGCAAGTGTAACCTTCAATCCTTCTGCCTCAGTTGCTTTTTCCTCTTCTCTTAAAAATCATTTGTAACTTGAGTAACTTTGTTTCTATGCACAAATAACTCTTCTCCAAACCATCTTCCCTATCCGCTTACCTGGGTCTCTCCAAAAAGAATCATATGACAATCTTATTTCCCTAAGGCACCAATTCAATTTCTGCTGAAAATTGACCTTCACTAACCAAAAAGATCCACTGTGGTCTGTTTAAAGACAAATCCAACATTTCCTGCTTGGTAAAATTAAAGTTGAATGATTAAAATTAGAAATTTGCTCTTTCCTTGGGGCTGCTCAACTATCCAGCATTTTGTAGAAAGCTCTGAGAGAATGTAATCTCTTGGCACCCAAAACTCACAACCTTAAAAGCTGAAAATAGCCATAGTTTTTCATCTGTATTCCTCTTCTAGAAGGACTAATGGGGAGTTAACAATTGCAGTTTTGGCAAAATGTCCTAGTTAAGTATCTGACCCTTGATGTATATGAGGATTCATTTTCTTTCAGTTCACTTATTATACAAAAGTAACTGGCCATAGTGCTATTTTAATACTTCCTACAACCCCATTTGCATTGTATTTATAGATATCCTGATCTTCTGAAGGGGGAGCCTGAGTTTCTTTGACAGATTGTACTGTTGAAATCTAGTGTTGCGTTTTTGCTTAGATCCTTTACTTCACCAATGGGCTGAAAGAAAGTTATCCAAATATAGCCCCAAGCTATTGTGTTTATGTGTTACTACAGTTAAAGAAAGATAGGGAGCTGAACACTTTCAAATTTGCTGAAGTGGTTCCGTGGTGTTACTCACAGGTGGCTGGAATTAAATTGACTAAGTGGTTTCTCCAAGCACAGCACCTGTCATATCTTGTCTCCTTTTCATAACTTCAAAGATATGAAAGTCATAAAACCAAGTCCAGAAAGGGTCAGAAGTCACAGGCTTCTTTGATTGATGCTTTGTCATACTTTGGCTCATTACTTCTCCAGAAATCTTCTCTTCTAAATTTCAGAATTTATGAGCTTCCACAAAATAAATATTATTAAAAACTAAGCAAGAAGATCAGAGTGAATCTAAACAACATGCATGAATCAAACTTTTATGCCTCCAGGATGCACTCAGAATAAGAAGATACAATAGAGATTATGGTCAATGTGTTTGTTATCTATTTCTTTGACCTTACAGTCACCTTACAGTGGCTGAACCGTTGTTGAAGGAGATATTTTTTTTGCTGCTGTGTACAGAAGATTCTTTTTAATGAACACCGCAGGGTTTACTGATCGTGTTTAATGAGTTAGGAACAAGTGTCCTGCAGGTAAATTGTCATATATCTTTACAAGTAAACCAATCAATGAAGGTGATGTATAGAATGATAGAATTATCTGTACTTCTCCAAAAGAGAAAACAAATGTATCAATGTCCTTAATGTTTTATATAAAGACACTTAAGAAGCTGGCAAAAACTCTGTTAGACCTGTGTTTCAGATCTTACAAATCAATGACAGCAGTTAAGCTGAGATTTAGGGACTTATACAGTACTAGTAATAACATTCAGAGAAAGAAGGAAACTAAAGGTTGTCATAATTCTTTTAGGAGAGAAAGCTGCCTCTGAACGTTACTGTAACACGTTCTGTTTTATGCAATAAGCTTACCACTGTGATTTAACAATGACTTTGAGTACCTTGATAATGTGTAGTAGAAAAGTGCTATTCTGCTAGAATTCAATCAAAAAAAGAAAAATTGTGCATACTTTTTAGCAGATGTGTTTGTTTCTATCTAAACCCAGATCTACTAGTTATGAAATTTACTTAGTTCTATTTGGTGTAAGAAGACATGTGCTTTTTTCTTTTTTTTTCCCTTTCTTTTACATATAAAGCATTTATATAGTTCATTTTATACTTTAAAATACCTTAACATCTGGCAGCAATGTCTGTGTATATGTGATGCATGTGTAAAGGTTGCTTCATTTGCAACTGCAATATAGGTGGTGTATACTGCCTAACACATGGAGAATGGAGACTTGGCTTCTAATGATAGATCAGTGCAGTGTCTTATGGGAGGAGCCTTCTGCACAGAGATATCTGTTATGTCTGTTAGTTGTACTTTGGATTCAAGTGTTCATTGTGGAATTCTCATGAGTTTCTGAGGGTTCTGTTTTCAGACTTGGATGATGTGATGCTTAACATAATAAACCCTCTTTGACACAATTACTTTAATAATCTAATCCCCTACTCTACATGAGTTAAATGTAATATCTTTGGGAGAAGAACATATATATCTAAGCTAACTCTAATGCACTTTCAACCTAAGTGTCTTACACAGAGTATGTAGAATCAATATATGAACTCACTACTTATTTTTTTTATATCCAAAATGGAAAATTATGTTGCTGTACAGTTCTTTAATATTTTCCCTTTTCTCATGCAAATATAGTTTTGCTTACTCAAAGTAGCTGAAAGAAGAAACAAGGAAGAAGAAATAGATGGAAAATCAGGATTATTTTATGCGCCTTTAGTGTAATGTGTTACAGACCCCTTTGCTGCAAGATTTTTTTTTTTGTAAGCTTGGACATGATTTCTTATGGCTTTACATGGACATTTTGAAAGCAGTTCTTTCAAACAGCATGAGGCAACTCACAGTATGTAGCATGAATCTAAAACTAATACATGCATGTGCTTTTGTGATTTTTCTCTTATATGTGAGTATATTTCTGGTTTTGCAATGTTGGGATTCCTTCAAGTTATGTAAAGATCCCTTTTCTGAAAAAATATGTTATTTTATACTGCTCCTCTGTGTTATTCTTCATGCTGGAATGTATGTATAAAAAGTAGATTAATCTAGTTCATTTAATAACTCAAAAAACTTACACTGGGATACTTTATCATGCCTCTGCTTCTCTGAAATATCTTCCTCTGACACTGTAAGCAGCAAGCAAGCTAGATTATCGTATAAGAGGGTTGCACTTCTAGCTTGCTAAGATACCATATCAGCAATCTTGAGAATTGTAGTTAAACTTACATCTGACTTCAGAAACTAGATAATATTTGAAGTAGTCACAATTCTGAACAAAACTCTCCAGTGTTGATTTTTGCATCAGTAAATTTTGAATTTACTTTTTTGATTTTCATTGGCTGATACTATTTTTAATTTCTGTGGAAGTATGCTTACAAACACTTACTTTTAATGTATCTATTTCTTCTTTATTTCCTGTGTCTTTGAGGCTGTGAAGTCCATTTTGAATTTAGAATGACCTTCCTCATCTTTTCCAGTTTTCTTTTTTCGTGATGCTTATCTCCAGCAGAGACAAAAAATAGAAAAGAGAAAAGGAGAAATTAACTAATTTCCACATAGACTTCTCTGAGTTAGCACTGCTGAAAAGTTAGGAAATTTAGTGTAGGGGGGGAGAAACAGAGGTGAGACATGAGATATCTTACAATATTCCTTGTTACTCTATTTGCCAAACAATGGAAGAAAAAGGACTTGGACTTTCCCTGTGTTGACTTTCCATTTCTTGAACATAATTCTGCATCATCTGCATTTGAGCACTGGTGACAAACCTGTTCATTGTCAAGTGCTACATAAATTCTAGAAAGTGTTGAAGGTCACAGTTGTTTGTACTAAATTTGCTTTGTTGGTGGTTTAAATCTTAGCAGTAACATCAGCTGTTTATCATCATGGCTACAGAATATTTTAAAAAACCCTTCTTCTTACTCCCACTTAAAACAGTAAAAATACTCCAGCCTGAACAGAATACGCTTCTGTAACTGGCCAAATTAAAGACTGACAGTAAATGTTTATATATCTCATTTATCTGATACTCTGGTTTCAGGTAGTTATTAACTGGTCAGATTTTTCTGACCTGAGTTTAATTCTCAGACTACTGTGCTTGAAACTGTCACCTTGTGTGAGACATTCCAAGAAAATGACAACACTGTTTTGAAGTGTAAGTGAAAAACACATGCTTGTCCTGCTCAGTGACCTGAACACCCTTTAGAATCTTGTACTTTTGCTGTCCTCACTCATTCAGTTCAAGAATTTAGTTCTCATGCGAGTTACTCATTTCATCACCATTCAGGACTGCTTAGGAATTTTCTTATTGTACAGGTACTCATTTAGTACATTTCTACAACCGGTGGACTTCTGCTTCCAAGTAACTCCTTGCTTGCTGGCTGTATGATCATCTGTCTACATTAGTTACTCTGTTGCCTGAAAAGAGGCAATATGGAAAATATCATTTAAGGAAGAAGTGTGTCCAGTATGCTGCATGAAAAAGATCCATATTTCACAGCAGTAAGGACCAGAGATGGAGACAACTCTTAATGACAGATTTGGTTATGAATATCTAGATCATAATTTGAACGCTCCTTGTAATTCAGTTTTCTGAATTGTGCTTCTCTATGGAAAGGTCTTTGCATTTTAAGTTCTTTTTCTTCTTTTTGAAGCCCATAGGATATCATGGATTCAATTCAGAATAGAAGTTGCCCCCTTGTCTATAATTCTAATTATTCATTAGTTATTTTTAGTAAGATTTGCAACATATTTACAGCCCAGTCTTGAAGACACTCATTCAAATGATGTCTAATTGTATTAATATCGATCAATCCACAATTAGCATTTGTAAAAGCTGATTTTACTTTTGAGAATAAAAATTTACATGACCAAACTTGATATAGAAACAAAAGAATTTTGCAAAGTCTACAGCAGTGTATTGATTAAACTGAGACTTGTGACAAGGTAAGAGATACAAATCTTGTCTAATATTTAGACTATAAGCTGTAAGATCAGAACTAGTGATGCACACTCGTTGAATGCTCTATTTATAATACACAGAAGCTCAGCATTCCACCCGGAATTTTTTCTACACTTCTTATTTAGGACATAAAGATAATCTTGTTCTTAAAGGAGCCTGGAATGCTTTGAAATTATTTTGAAACTCATAGGAAAGAATGAACTTTACTTTGATTAACTGTAGGTTTGAAGACTATGTCCAAATAATGTATTTTATATAAAGTCTATCATTTAGATTCATGAGTACTGAGAATGCACTCCTTTTCCAACTTTTCAGTTTGTTTTGAAAGAAGACTTAAGCAAGATTTTAGTTTTACCTGATTTGCTTTTCTTGTCTCTAATGAGACCGATTTGTAACTATTTGAATTGTAGCCAGTGTTTCTGTTTGATCTGTTAGTTCAAATATGCCATGTCACATCAAGGAACTCTTGATTCATTTCCAGATCTCTTACAGATGGATTTGCCAGGCAAACAATTTTCCTAGAATTACTGAGATTATTTTTGGCATTTTGTAGTTAGTGAGAAAAGTGCAATACATCACATTTTTATTAACATTTCTAAATGTGTGCCTATTATACTATATGCATCTGCACACAAAATCAATATTTGTTTAATCTTGTTAAGATGACTGACAGGTTGGTTATTGCTTCTGCCCTCGAGTGACTGTCCACACATATATTCCCAGCAATTTACAAACACCGACTGATTTTGGCTTAAAAATGAACTGCCTTGAGACTGATCCATGGGTTTATAGATTGTGCTGCCTTCCCTCACATTAGTGTTGTATTGATTATTTTATTGCCAAACCAGTATTTGTTTTATTATTGAGACACACATTATATGTATGAGAGATTAGTGCTTTGTTTACTTCAAATATATTCAGAAAAATTAAGTGTTTATTACTAGTTCTGACAAGTAGAAGTTTAAGACAGAAATACTTGAAATGGTTGAAATCTTCAATGGATTTCTTTTCCTAAATTGCCTTACTGGAGCAAAAGAAGAAATTTTGTTAAGAAGGTTTAGAAGTTGTTTGAAATAATGCCTAGAACAGATTACAAAGGAAATATAATTTCTGTTAATCTTGCTACTGTTAGCTGAGTCCTCAGTGAGGGAAATAGAGAAGTATGATAATCAGACTTAAAAAAACCCACAAACAACTGCCATATTGAACAAAACTTATTTTTTTCGTCTCTCTTGGGAAGGGCAGATCTGATAATAAGATTATTTACATACAAGAGAAAAAAAAATCAATAAAGTAATTTTACTCTCTGCTATATCTGGGTGTAATAAGTCATCTTGACTGGCTGAGCATAGAGTGATCCTGGAGGCCATAGGGCCCTTTGTTTTCCAAGCTGAACATGTATCAGCTAATGAACAGATTTTTCCCCCCGTATATTCACTCTCTGCAATCTCTTTTAGCTTTATTATGAATAGCTCATGGAAAAAAAAATGTTTACCAAGATGCTATTTTACACAACAGTTTCTGAGTTTCTCTGTTTAAGACTCTTAGAGAATACTGACATTAGCATCTCACTTTCTGATCACTGTTAAACCTTGCCAATGGTGCTGACAAGCAGACTATACTTAAAATGCCAAAGGCTGTGGCTGATTCCTTTTATGTGCATTTAGAACTATTCTTAAAGCGAAAGAAAAGGAGACTCTGCCTTTTATTCAGGTGTAACAGAACTGTCCATCAAATAAGCAAGTGGGAGGTCAAATATCATTATCAATGCTTTTGATAATCAGTGAGGTTTATAAAACAGTGGGTTGCTTATTGAGAAAAGAGTATTGTTGATTCTTATGCTGAATTTGCAAAAGAATTTGTGAATAAGTAAATGTTCTTCTGTTCTTGCTGCCCTCAGATAATCAACTGGGTTAAATGACCACCTAGCAGTCTGATGGGCTAGCCTCTCCTTTAATTGTGGCACTTCAGAATAATTTCTAATAGACAACTTCCACACATCAATCGGATTTGAGTTCTACTCATTGAGCTGGAAATGCACATATTTTTCATAAAGACATCTTGCCATTTTGTTAAGCTTTTCAAATTTAGTAGCATGCTTGTGCTAAAAGAGATGAAGAGTTAGTATTAATCCTCAGTACTTGACATTCAGAAACAGTATAATTAAATTAAACTAAATGAAAACTTGATAAATGCACAGCTTGGAATAAACTGTGCCTTTACCAAAATGCCTGGACAAGTGTTACACGGAAACCTGCATTTGCTGAAGATACACTGCAGGTCGTGTTGTTCCTCTGATGAACTGTTTGAATCGTATTTCCCTCACTCTTTAGGTTCATCTGATTTGCTACAGGAAATTATATGAGTAAGTCCAGTATCCTTACAGAACCCATTTCTGTTCACAGGTTAGGTTTTTTTAGTGGACAGACATCCAAATCACTGAAGCTGTGATTATATTTAGCGCTTAATTGTCACCTTGTAAAATAAGTTTTAACACTCATACCATTAGTCTCAATGGAAGAAATGCTTGCTAAATTGGAGTGGAAAGTGGTTTTCTCAGAATAAGAATAAAGCACAGCTTTTATGTTGGATTTCAGGGTGCTGGGGTTTTTTTTGTTTGGTTGGTTGGTTTTTGGTTGGTTAGTTGGGTTTTTTGGGTTGGTTGGTTGGTTGTTTTTTTTGTGTGTGTGAATGATCTCACATATTAAATCAGTCTGGCATTTGTTGTTGTTGTTGTTTTGTTTTTTTCCCAAAAAATATTCCTTCACCATTCGGTGCTTTGTAATTTTGTCAAGTACCAAACAGGAAGATAAAGGAATTCCAAAGGTGAAAATCTTTGTTCAAAACAAATATATGTATCAATGGTAAAAGATGTATAGAATATTAGCTGATGTTAAATTTAACTTCACTTAAGTGTTCTTTACTAAACTCTGTGAAAGTTGTTCCTTACTGTAAATACATGCACAAGAGTACCACACTGAATATCAGTCAGATTTGTGGAAAATTTTCAATCTAGAATCACAAACAAGTCATGACTGAAAGACAAAAAGGCAGTAAAAATATTGTTTTCCTCAACCACAGGGCAGTTTGTGAAAAAATTAATTTTGGCACATTTCCCACATAGACAATCACACAAAATTGAAAATTTACATAATTGTTAAGTTCTGCACAGAGAGGCTATTTTAAGATGTATCATTCATTCCTTGTAGCTGAGACATACAAGAAATTAGTAGTATTCCTTTTAATACTAACCTCTAATGTAAGGTAAGACTTCTTCCTACTGTTCTTGAAGCATAGTCATGTTAAATGGAGAGTAGGCTGTAAGGATAGATACTGAACCTGTTCTTATTGTTTACAGGAAGCAGTTGGAAATAAATCACATTCCATGGGAAGGTAAATTGTATGCAGTGGATCGGTGTTCTGCTACTGTTCATCCAAGCAGGTAGGAGAACTTTTTCAACTGCCTGCATCATGTTGAATGAGATCATGGTCCAGATGACTGGATAGGGCTGGATGATTGGTTGGACTGGATGATCTTGGAGGTCTCTTCCAACCTGGTTGATTCTATGATTCTATGATCATGCAGTTTTCTTGTCTATATTCATCACATGCCAGTCCGCTACAGGTAGCAGCTATTTCAAAGAGCCATAGAGCCATATCCATTAAGGCAAGATTTTGATGAAGACACTGAAAATAAAAGGATTCTCTTTTCCAACTGAAATGCTGCATACATGCTACAGAATGCTTTAGTATCATAGCACACAGTATAAATTTTATGGTGTGCTCCCTTCTTCCATGCAAAAAAAAGACTTACTTGAGGGTTAAAAAAAAAATTAATTATTTGGACCTCTGAACTTGCAGGCATTTCAGTTTATATTGTGATCACTGTTTTTTTGAAGTGGTAAGTTTGTAAGTGCTTAAGGTAAGTGGCCACACATTTGATACAGAAAAACACAGACAAACGAGTTGTTTAAGAAGTTCTTTATATGCTAATTGATTGAAATCTATGCCAACATAGCCCTGAAATATTGGAGTGTGGTGGTTTGGGTGTCCCCCGCCCCCCTCCCCTCCTCTTTTAGAAATCACCCAGACTAGACTCAGCTGGCTCTGGAAATATGAATGAAGCTTGTATTTACAGCTGGCATAACATACAAGCAGATATTTACAGTATATACAGATATATACACAGAAATATACAAGGTAAAAAGTAATACAGAAAGACAACTCCCTTCCCAGAAACTTGAGTCCCCAGGAGGGGCTCTCAACCACCCCCCTCACCTTCCCCCTACCCCTCTCAACCTTAGCCAGTCACAAGGAAAAATGGAGATTCGGCCAGGAGGATTAAGAAGCAAGGTGAATCAGCCAAAGAAAATGGAGGGTGAGGTTAGAGAGTGAGATGGAGTTCAGCCAGCAGCCCCAGCTCCCCAGCAGGCGAAGAGCCCAGAGCAAAGTCCAGAGCGAAGTGAGCAAGTGAAGTGACTTTATCTATGTTTTCCTTTCCTTTTTTACACCTCTCAGCAAGACCATGAGAGAAATAGACATCACCATTGTTTTCATTTTGCAGCCTATGATCTAGTCCTTCTCACCAAAACATTGTATCTAGGCTCAGACTAGCACATGGAGCAAATCTAAAATAGTTTTATAATTAAAGCTCAATTTAATGGCAATCTTGCTTTTTAATGGGAAGCATTTCTTCATGGTGTGCTTAATAAACCTTCCATTTCTTTGGGTATTGAAATATTGTGATTTACATACTGGTTTATGCCTTGTCTGTCTGGTGGGTTGGGTGAAGATGGGATGCCAGGTCACATCCAGAAGCAAGAGCAAAAAAGCATACCATTCTCTACTTCCCATCAACAGGTGATGTCCAGCCACTTCCCACAACGCAGGGCTTCAATACATGTAGTGGTTGCTCTGCAGGGTAGACACCATCAACGAATGCCCCCACACTTCCTTTTTTAACTTAGCTTTTTTATGTCTGAGCTGATGTTACATGGTATGGTCAGTTTGGGTCAGGTGGCGCAGCTGTGTCAACTCCCAAGATATTTCCCACCTCTTAGCCTACTTCTAGGGGGTGGATGTTGGAATAGCAGAGCCTTAGTGTGCAGCAATATCCAAAACACTGATGTTATCAACACCCATTCCAGCTACCACTGCAAAAGATGCTAACTCAATCCATCTCCGCCAAGCTCAACACAACGCTTCATGAAAATTAATGTTACATGGAGAGAGAACCAGCTTTGTGTTCTTACTCAGGGAAGACAATAAAATTAATCTTTTATTAGACATCAGAGACTCCATAGACACACCTTCAAGACACAAATTTTGACTAAGATACTGAACTTTGATAGTTGTGAGGATAGAGAGAATCACCTGAATAACTACTTAAGGCATTAAAAAAAATCCCCAAATGAAAAATGTTACATACTTCAAAAGAATGAATGAGTAAAGATGGGGATTTGCTGCCACTATTTCTGTTGCCACTTCTTCAGCTGGAGAAGAAAGGGATGAGGAGTTTCCAGGGAGTTTAGATTTTAAGAAATACTGAGAGTGTGATTATTTATCCCTGAGTTACCATAGCATCTGGTTTCCCTGGTTACCAGTGACCAAGGAAGGGACACTAGGGAGGCTGGAGGGTTGGTTGATTTTGTGTTGTTTTTTGTTTGGTTAGTTTGGGTTTTATTGAGAAGAGAGGGAGAGGTCAGAGAAGAATTTTGTGTGTGAGAGTAAAATGTGAGAATAGTGCTGGAGGATAACAGTTGGGAACAGATTTTGTCTGAAACGGAATGTATAGATTTAGGAAGGTGCTAAAGTTGTTGAAAGAAAAAGATTGGTAGTGGGAAACAGACAGATTAAAAAATGAAGAAAAGAAGAGCTGTAAGGCTGCCTTCCTGAAAGACTGGAAATAAGAAATCAGTTGTGACAATACACGTGATACAAGGTGTGATTTGACCAGTTTTTCTCTTCACTGCAGCAGCACTTAGTTGTGTCTCTGAGCTGGTCTTTTCTGTACTGAGGACTTCACAAAGAACCAAATTACCTCTGTTGTAAAGAGCATGTTGTCCTGTTTCTTGCTAATCCAGAGGTTTTCTTTGTTATTCCTCAACAATTTTTTTTGGCTTGGACTGTTGAGTTCTCAGAAGGGAAATTTAAGGAGATCCTTTTAGTGTTTCCTTTTGACCTGCTGCAGAACTGCAAATTGAAAAATAAGCACACTAGATAACAAATAGGGTTTTCTGGGAGGTTTTTTTGATGTTTCGGTTTGTTTGTTTGGTGGGGAGTTTTTTTTGTTTGTTGGTTTTTGTTGAGTTTTCTTTTTCCTTTCAAACATTTATGTCATGTCCAGAAAGCCTTTTGAAATATCACATCACAGATACTGAAAAAGAAATATTCCTATGCAATTTCTGTTTTGATATTTAGTGGAAAGCAAAGGAAGGCAGTTAACTGCTTTTATCCTTTAGTCTTGTTGATGCTTAATCAGTGCTCAGACTTCCAGGGAGGAATTATTCAGACTTGGGGAATTTTTGACACCTTTACATTAGTAAAATATTTCTTGGACTTTTTAATATGCTTATTCCAGAAAGACCTGCTTGTGCCAAAGAAACTCTTTAACAGTAAAATCCCACAGATGCAAGAATAGCTCTGTTGCACTAGTTCTAGTGTCAGACACAGCTTAAATGGCAACATATTTTTGTTTTCTTCTTGTATATTGACCATGATACACATGCTTCTTTGATTCCTTCATTTCAATGACAGATTACAGGTACTTGGCTGGATCAGCTTCTCTCTATCATTAAATCAAGACTATAGAAAGACTTAAATATAACATACTAAACTTTATTGTGTGTAAACTCTTTTTTTATGGATGAAATTGTAAACCACAATCTTTATTATATTCTTTTATTTCTTTTTCATGCAGGCATATGGTAGAAAGCAGATGACTGCGCTAGACAGAAATTTTAAGCATGTGATTGTGCTGCTAGGACATGCATAATTTTGTTATATTTAATTGCTGGACTTACTGGTGTCAAAATTCAGTAGATAAGTTTTGTTTTTCAAAGGTTTACTTAATATTTTTGTTTACAAGATTATTTAAAATGCCAAAAAGGCACTGCATTTAATGTCTTTGAAGAACTTGAAATTCATTGAGTCAAGCAGACTTTGGACCACACCTTAAATGTCAAAGTTCTAGACTATCAGGTCACAAGGTCCTCTCTTAGAATCATAGAATAAACCAGGTTGGAAGAGACCTCCAATATCATCCAGTCCAACCTATCACCCAGCTCTATCCAGTCAACTAGACCATGGCACTAAGTGCCTCATCCAGTCTTTTCTTGAACACCCCCAGGGACTGTGACTCCACCACCTCCCTGGGCAGCCCATTCCAATGCCAGTCACTCTCTCTGGGAAGAACTTCCTCCTAACATCCAGCCTATACTTCCCCTGGCACAACTTGAGACTGTGTCCCCTTGTTCTATTGCTGCTTGTCTGGGAGAAAAGACCAACCCCACCTGTCTACAGCCTCCCTTCAGGTAGTTGTAGACAGCAATGAGGTCACCCCTGAGCCTCCTCTTCTCGAGGCTAAACAACTCCAGCTCCCTCAGCCTCTCCTCTTGCTGTATAATAGGAACGCTTAGTGATCCTCTCCTGCCAGAGGGTGATTCTTTAAAATTGGCCTCTTTACTAACCAGGTGGTATCTAATCTGATCAAAGATAGGAAGGTTTTCAGAAATGAGATTCCCACCCTTGAACAACTTTTAAGACAGACTGCCTTTCCTCAGGCAGGAATACTTGTGTCTGATTGTGCTGCCAGGCACAAGCTAGCTTTCACTTAATATGTCAAGTACATGTTCTAAATGCTTTTAAAAAAAAAAATGTATAGCAGTATTTTCTCATGGTTAGTATTTATTGTGAAATTACTTTCCTGCTAAATATTGTTCCCTCCTTGCTTCAGAAAAATATTCTATTCAAAATTACTTATTTAACAGCTAATAATCTAGGTTATATTGTCTCAGTAGAGAATGTTTTCCTTTTATTTTTCTTTCAGTGTCCAGATAAAAGTAAAAAAATAAATTCATGTTTACCTAACTCTAACACTAACACAATGTACACTTTTTTGTAGAAAAATTACCATGAAAAAAGTGGAGTATATGCTGGAAAGGACAGTCTTTTAGAATTCATTTAAAAGGTTGCCAGTGTATGAATTTTGCTACTTGTGCATAAGTAGTAATTTAATTTTCTGTTCTGCTTTGCTGACATATTCCAAAAATCTCTATTGGAAGAATGTGCTGTGTTGACCTTACTCTTACTAGATTTTACAAGGACACTGGTAGTCAGTTGTCTTGAAAAAGATACCATTGCTACATTGGTTAAGTGTAACCCAAACTATCCCATATGTGGCAATCAAGTTTACCTCTTCAAAAGAAAATTAAAAAGAAAGCCAGGTGTTCTGAGTTCCACAGTTCATCAGAGGTAGAGAACACCTGCAGCTTGTTAAGAAAATGCCTGATGAACGCCCGCCTCCAACAGAAGTATCCAGAATTGCCACAGGTGGGGTGCATTTGAGTGAAGACCTTCAAAAAGATCTATCAGCACTTTAGAGTTGGGGTGTTTTTTGAAGGTAGTTTTTAAGTGTAGTGGTTTTGTACCCATTTTGCATGTTCATCCAGAAGATTTCTAACTGATATACAAACTTTCTTCAGGGACTTAGGAGGTGTTAGTAATTAGTAGACGAGCATTAATTTGTTTTCTGGTATGTGATGCCTTCTGGGGTGAAAAGTATCTTTTATTTAATGGGAGGAAGAATCGAGTAAAAGCTGTAAGAAGAGGCAGCAGAGGATTCCAGGTAAGTGTGGTGTAATGCTATTTATATGTTTTTCTCTACAAATTACAGGAAAACAGTATTAATGTTTTGGAAGAAATGTTTTAGTGTCTCGTGCTGTATGTGCTTGGCTTGTGAAGTACAGTGTCTGTGTCCCAGGAGGCTGCAGAAGGGGTGTGTGCCTGTACCATTTCAGATCATTTCAGAAATGTCCTAAATGCTTTTGCAATGCAGGTTGAAAATTACAGTGATTTGTGGAAAGGATTTGTAGGGAGAGGAATGGGAGCTCTATGGGAGTACCAAAAGTTCAGGAAAAATTTGTTCTTAACATTAAAGTTTTTCCAAGTCTGGTTTAGGCAATATTTGAAAGGTGATGAAAATCCACAAATAATTTAATAGTATGGAATGTGCTAGCTTCCTTCATGTAATAGATACAGTCTGTGTTTTTTAGTTGTTGAGGGGAAAAGGTTTTTGTATTAGCTGTGCAGTATTTCATGTGAGGCATTTGTATTTTGATGACTGTTGGCCTAAAGATATTACTTACTTTTTAAAAGTAATAGGTATTGTTATTGAATTAAAGCCATCTTTTAGATGCACATTTTTGTTTTCCTAAAAGATGACCTTTTTCTATCTTAATTTTAAATGAATGTGGCAAGTCAGCATAACTCTGTTGTAGTAGAATCTTCAGAGCTGCTTTATTTGATGCTTTCTTTCCTGAGGAGATCAATAATGGATGGCTGACATCATTCTTTCACCACTCAGAAATGAAAAACCCTAAATGCATTTCTTTAGGGCAGGCATGTTTTTCATTCTGAGCTGAAAAGCCTGTAATTGAGTGAGGTTTATAAGTGTGATTGCTATTGGTGTGTATTCCAGCCTGACGTGCCTCTGAAAGGTTCCACTGGCATTTACCTGACTCTTAGGAATGTTGACCTCATCTCCCAAACTGGCCAGCTTGTGAAATGTCTCTGTTGGGGGGCACACATACAGAATTAACCTAGTATTGAGGTGCATCAAAGCTTAGTTTATGATTATATTGTTAACTTGAAGAAAGTTTGGCTGTATGTAATTTGCACTTATTTGCCTTTATTTTTAATAATTAAAAAAATACTTTAAATGATGCAGAGCAGAGAACAGATGTAGATCCCCTTGCAATGCTGATTTATGATTGCATCTTCCTGGTGAAGTGACTGGAATGACTTTATCAAGTTTACTGTCAGCAAGAACGTGGGAAAACTAGATGGATTATTTGACAGGACTCTTGCTGCTATTCACAGGTCTAAAAAGTCAGCAGAAATCTGTACCTTTGAATTGACATGTCACTATAGACATGTTTATAGCACAAGACTCTAATTAAAGAACAGTTGTTACTGCTTGTCAATACCAGTAGCATTTGTCTCTAGTCATTAATACAAATACAAGTATACCCAAATGGAAGTGGCAGGGACAAAGCAATAGAAATAAACAATGACAGGTTCAGCGTGAATCCAAAGTCATCTCTGTGGCTCAGATCCCTCTTGTGTAAGCTGCTATTTTCTACTCTGAATGTCTCCCTGCACCCCAAAAGCCACCTGTGGCACAGCGGGTCTCTGATGGTGTCAAAGTACTGACTGCATCATTTACCAAACCAGAACTGAAAATGGCAAGAGTGTTCTAGAGCCAGGCAGCCTGTCTGGCCTGCTGCTCATGTGTGAAGGGAGTTTATTTTACATTGGGAAGACTTTCTACATATTTGCAATATGTTCTACAGAGTAGTTCAACTGTGTGTGTGGGGAATCGCAGCAAGGGTCAAGCAGACTTTGTCACTGTTGTAGGTTGTGTCCTGCGTGCTTATTTGATCCATTTAAACAAAAAAAGTCTGACCACTAGTCTGCTTTCCATCGTGCACATCCCAAAGCTTCATTGGAAGCAAACAGTGACACTGTGTAATTTAATGTGTTGCTGTTTTCATCTGTTAATTTGAAAGGAAGTGGATAAGACAAATTGGTTTGAAGTGCATGTGAAATAGTGCTCGAATACAAACTACAGGTGCACCAGGTTACAGTCATTCTTTCTGAAATTAATGTTACTGAGGAAAAGACAAATGCGACTTAGATTTGCATTTTTAGGGGGGTGTTCTGGCTTTGTTTTGTTTATTAGTTTGCTTTTAAAGGGCGTAGTCATTCTGGGATGTCTTTGGAATCTTGGTTGATCATTGCCTGGTATAGAAGGAGCCAAGCTTGCACTGCAGGAATGAGTCCTGACTGCTCATGCCCCAGTGGTGGCTGCAGGGGCCTCTGAAGGGGAGGTCAGGGCTGCCTCGTGCCGGGTGTGGCTGGTTCTGGCCGGTTCTGGCCAGTTCTGCAAGGGGCTCACCACAGTCCTTAGCAGAGCATCAGTGAGGGTGGTGATGCGTCTTGGAATCGTATGAGAGGGCAGAACACGTTGGACAAATGCAGGAAGAGCAGAGAGGCACAAGTGTGGAAAAGCAGAGGGAACATCACCAGAAGCAACAGCAGGTGTGTGTTTCCTGACCGAAACCCCAGCCCCTGGGGAAGGCCCATGGTAGAGCCGGGGAGAAGGATCTGAAGGGAGCTCTCTGCAGCTACTTGAAAGGACATGGAGAGGATGGTGCTGGTCTCTTCTCACAGGTAGGTAGTGATAGGACAAGAGGGAATGGCCTCAAGCTGCAACTGGGTAGGTTTAGACTAGATAGAAGGAATTTTTTTTTCCCCACAGAAATAGTGGTCAGGCATGGGAGTGGACTGCTCGGGGAGGTGGGTGAGTCACCAACCCTGCATGTGTTTAAAAGTCTGCTTTGTAGGGTTATTGGTTGGACTTGGTGATCCTGATGGTCTTGTCTAACCTGAATTTTCTGTGATCCTGAGGGATCTCTGTGTGCTTCCTATGGCCCCATTCCCACTCTGTGATGTTCAGAGCTGGGACAGAGGAGTTGTGGTGAAGAACTGGGGCCTAGGGGAGCTGGGAGGAAAGGTGTTGCTTAAATGTTTGCCTTTGTTTTTTGTATCTGAATCCAATTTAATTGGTTATTTTAGTTAGTAGTTTCCATTAATTTTAGTTATTTAGTTTTCAGCCTCTTGTCCTACTGAGACACAAAGCTTGTTCAGCAGTCACTGTGTGCTTCTGTTACTGAAGTACATTTGCTGTTGGCTGTACATACAGAACCTTATCTCCAGAAGTAAAACGAACCTCTGAATGCACCTTTTTTTAAATCCAGTGTTTGTCTGTCTTGCTGTCTATGTTCAGTTCTATCTAAAGGTGTATTCCCCTGTTTGTTTCAATGCAGAGTGGAAATAAGTACTAGCTCTCTTACATGCAAATATGCTATCTATTTGTGGACTGAGTTTCAAACTCTTTTATCAGTGCTGATTGCTGCCTGGGGAAATGATTCCAATATATCAAAGCCTGAGAGAAAAGAAAACTGAGAGTGGCTAGATATTTCAAAGCAGATTGAAAAATGAGCGTTAGAGTTCATGATAAATAAAAAGCAATTTGTACTACAGAGGTAGATGTATTATATAAATGTAATCAAAATATTGCAAGTAAATGAAATACATGTCAATTTAAAGAGGAAAAAATTGGTATGCATCAGTGTTTAACAAGCTACTTGTATAGGTAGGAAGTGACTTAATTTGAAAATAATATGGCCTGTAATTCACTCTGGATACTTTTTTTTTTTCTTTATCTGAATCAGTTGCATTTACTCCTTCTGAGTAATGTTTTATTCTTGAAGTGTATTTCTTTGGTTGCTTTACCATTTAGTGACACAGTGAGAAAATATTCTTAACAGGTACTTAAAGACATTAAAAGGTATGTTTTTCACTTTCTTCATTATGGTGTGACAAGGACAGTCTGACTAGAAAAGGTCAAGAAATATTTTGGGTGCCAAAGTGGATGTCATGATGTCATTTCTTTTTCTCAATTTAAAAAATAATTCAGCGCATGAGTTCATTACAGATTTTCTTGTTTTATAATGGAGATCTTGCAATGTCATGGAAAAGCCATTTCTAAATGAAAGAAGCTTATTGTGCACTGTTGGTGAGATAATTTTGGAAGCATATGCTTTGCTTTTTGTAATGGTATAACAACTACAAATGAAGAAAAATAGGGATAAATAACCTTTTATAAAAAATGAAATTGCTGCATTCCTTGAACAAACGTAGGATGTGAGTAGGTGACCTCACTTTAGTTTGAAACATTTTGGGCGTATGGAACAACAGGAGTTAACCTGTTTTTTTTTTAAATAGCATGTTGCATAATGGATGTTTACTGGCAAGGAACATGCTTTCTCTTCTAGCATTTTTAAGGTGGTTTTAACTTTAAACACACTTAATACTTATTGTAGTACACAGCAACGCTTTACACCGTGTTTTGGGTGTTATTTGGAGCATGTTGGCCATTTCTATTAGATTTCAGTGGTTAACTTAGTTCTGTGAGATTGGTGGGAACTACTTAGTGACATCTGAAATATGTGTACATATCTGTGTGCGGAATTTGAACGGGCTGCCCATTTCTCTTTTCTAAAAGCATTCATAACATAAATGTAAAGCTTTGTATTCAGTCTTTGTTTCCAGGATGTTGCCTTCATCCATCGTGTTTGGTCCATGCTTGAGAAAATGACAATTTGAGAGTGATATTGAAACTTATAGTTCTGTATTTTTTTTGTATACCTAGCAAACCGGGACATACCTATCTTCTGTTATGTCTTTTCTGCTACCTCTTGGTCAAAAGCCTTGTTTTTAAACAAGATCGTTCCATGATCACAGTGGCTCCACACCAGTTAATTGCTTCACTTTTCCATGGCTAAATAATTGTAATTTTGTCTTGCTTGTGTCTCACCTGGTTTTCCACTTTTTGTCAATTTCTTGTAACTTCTGATATAACTGTCAGAGATATGATTTTTGTTCTGTGCCAGATATTAGGAGTTTTATGACTTCAAAGCAATTACTACTATTAAAAGAAATGGAAGTATCCTGAATCATTTGACATGGGGACTCTGTTTTATGGTGCAGGGAGGTGATTTGTGACTCAGTTGGATCTGTCCTTGCTTTGTTAGAAAGATACTGAGGATATTGAGGCAGATGGCATACTTTTTGTTTTTTTTTTGGACGTGCCTCAGTACTTGAACTTGTGGTGATCTGAGAGAACAGTAGATGTTGCCAAGAAAATTTTAACTCTTACTATTTTATTTATAGGTTTCAATAATTATTTTTGTTAATTTTAAAGTAGAAAATATTTCCTTTGGGTGCTCCCCAAATTTACAGCCAGGTGTCAGCTGTGATAACCTGTATATCACACTTGACCAAAAGTAAATAAAATTCCATTTGTTTCGTAGAAGCTGTTCTGAAAGATTTCATTTTAACTGTGTGAGAGGACTCCAATGGTGTGGAGTAAGAATAAAGGAAGGCAGACTTAGGTCCTGTTCTAGCCTGTGTGACAGTTGTCATGTGGACTTCAAAGCAAATGTTGAATGTGTAGTTCAAATAAACTTAATCAGGGAGAATTTTCCTTTTTTACCTTAATTTGTATTAGTAACTTATATTTTTAACAGTACTGCTTCAAATTTGTACATGTGGCTGTGTGATACTATGGCTTCAGTGGTTATGCAGCATGTTTTAGGGAACCTGTTATATTTGCCCTGTATGCTTCAATGCTAGAGTGGTAAAGCTGACATCAGTCTTATTTCAATCCTTGTTTGATACTCAATCACTCTTTTAAATGTAGTTTGCCAGCTCATCAGTTACCTGGATGTTATAATTTTGGCTTCTCTCAATTCATTGCACACTTACAAGACATGTGACATTCATTTGTAAATGTTCTTTTTGAGCTGGATAGTGAGTTGACAACAAGTCTGTAGTGAAAGTTACAGTACTTTAAAGGACATATAATCTGCTGTGCTTTGCAAAACTCCCAAACAAGTAAGATAGAATCAAATTTTACACTAGATTGTGTTTTGCCAGTCAAGCACCATTATAATTTGACAGGCATGATGTGATACAATGAAATCTGAATGACATAACCCACTGTGACATAAATGATAGACCAATGTAGAAATTTAATAAACATTTCCAATAAGTTTGCTGTATTTGGCCTGTTGTGTCCCCAGCCATGCCCAGGTGTTATGTCAATATCTGGGTCAGGTATTTGGTCTGAAACATTATGAAGTGTAAGTTTGATTATTTAAGAGAAATGTGATAGAAATACCTATGTACCCTTTGTGAATGTAATGGATATGAATAATGTTATGACAATGAAATTATGTCAGCAGAGGAACTGGAAAATCACCTTGGTTATAAGTTCAGCAGAGTTGCTACTGAATATACAGAGTCACTTAAACTATTTAAAAATAACTTGCCTAATGTGGATATAATCTGTTGTGGATAGCTGTGACATAACTAGCTTCTTGATGAATTTGTGTGGGGTGTTTTTTTTTTAATGTAACTTATGACAACGGCTGGCAAAGATTTGTAAGAAGTTGCATTCCTGTGACTGAAAAGTCAGGGTAAGTTTAAAAAAAAATTTGATGCACAAACTCAAAACTCTCTTAAAATGGTATTTAATACCTAAAATTATCTGGAAATAGTCTTGCCAATAGCAAGAGCATTGATAAAATGGAGAGAAAAATGTCTAACTCAACACCATTCTAAGCACAGGCTTGTGTTGTACTATCCTCCTGATATGTTCCTTTCTTTCACCCCAAAATTGAAATATTGAAATTCCTATAATGCCACCTCATGCACTGTGTAAATTTCTTTTGCTGAAGGAAGAATTTTTTGCTTCTTATTTTGCCTCCTGTGGAAAATTCAGTCAATTGTCAATAGAATCAACCATTCTTGGAAACTAATGAATCACTTCCATGTTGTTGTTGTTGGGGTTTTTTGTTTGTTTGTTTTTGGTTTTGTTTTTTTTTTCCCAAATTTGCAGAGAGTTTGTCTATGGTCTGCTCTGATTATAGTTGCATGGAGTCCTGGAGGATAAGGTCTTAGCCCTTAAGGTGCTTTAAACCTATACAAAATTCATCTTCCCTTGCAAATATGCACATTGGTTGCTCAGTGGGGCTTATACTATTGTTGCAAGCCTCATCTTTAAGGCCCTGCATTTATGCTGTTTGTCACAGGAATTGCTTTTGGTACAGTGCAACTAAGAGCTACCTTCTGTTGTCGTGTCATGTGTCTTGTCCCTCCCCCAGCTCAATACAGACAAGGTCTGAGTTATGAATGTGATAATTAAGAATATTTAATGAATTGTAATGTATAGTTAATTCTGATGTGAGAACAAATGAAGTCCATCATTAGCAATTGAGTTTTAGAGTGAATGTGTGTGGGTGCATGGGAATACATATGCTAGAAAAAAATTATGCAGATTAAATCCATTAGCAATTTTCTGCCTACCTCATTAAGCAAAATATCAAATCCCACTTAGCATTTCCACTGCACTCATTAGACAATTTAAACTACACTATTCTGTACCATAGAAAGAAAAAAGATATGTCCCACAAGTCAATTCTCAAAATTTACGCCTTGGACTTAACGTTGCCTCACTTTACTGTAACATTGTCCAGGCTGCCAAGAAACACGCAGCCTGGCAACTATGGAAAGGCTCTCTTGTTGTGGAGCAGTCCAGGCGCTCTGGCACTGTATGTGGTCTAAAGCATGTGTGCAGCTGTTCATTAGGTGTTGAAAATACTTCCCAGTAATGATTATTTAAAAAGTTTCCCTGACACTCATTTTTGTCATTTATCAAAAAAGGAAGTTTTCTGAGTGAGAATGGCACCCTTGATAAAACTCACAATAGAATAGTTTCTTAGGTTACTGATGGAATAGCTGATGTGGCCACAACTGTGTCAAGGCACATTGCTTTAAGTGACTTCAAAGCCAATTCCATTGCTTAAGTGTTCCTAATCTATCCTGACCCCAGCAACTCCTTTGTGTCCTCCAAGTGTTTAGGCTATCAAGAAAGGAAAACAAAGAGGGGCGAACTAGTTTAAAATTAGCCTGGTAAAATAAGACAGCATTAGTGTAGATACAGGTAGGTTTGCTGATCTTGTTCACCACCTAGCCTTTTGAATACTTCAGCACGAAGAAAAGAACCAAGTACAGGTTGATGCTACAGAGAAAGAAGACAAAGTGCTTATTTTAGTGGTAATATTGACCTAAACAGTTTAAAGTTTTCATGATACTGTGGCAGTGTGATCAGTAGTTCAAAGGAAGCTCCATAATGCAAAGTTGAACTAAAATAGGTAGAAAACTTTCAAGGGAGTTTTATTGCAAAAATTTTTCATTTTTGCAGTAAAAGGGGAAGAAATAGGATTTCCCCATGTCTGTCCATTTATACACAGCCAAGATGGGTATGAAAGACGGTATGAACTAATACTGTTATAACTTACTCTATACTAGATAAAAATCTAAAAAAGGCAGAGAAAATTTCTTTCTGTTGTGGTGAGTTAACTACTCTCCTCGTTTCTTGAGACTGAAAACTTCCAAATAGTTTTCCTTTCCACACTCAAACAGTTTTGTCCATATCAAACTCTCCCACAGCCTAGAAGCAAAGCTGGAAAATGGTAAGGGGTGAGGAATGATTCTCATCTGAGTACTCACAGTTGAAGATTTTCTTTTTTATTTATGAGTGAAAGTATACCAGTCAGAAAACCGTAACTTAAGGCACTTATTTCCCCTCCATGTACAGTATTAGGGCAGTATTGTAGTTCCAAACTAGGTTAATCATATTTTTAAGTTTTGTCCTCTCCTTCTTGCAGATTCCAGAGCAGGTAGAATTTCTGGTTTTACCTCACATTGGAAGCAGCAGTGTATAGGAGAACAGATGAATTCTTGCAGTGCTACATGAAGTGTCCTTTGCCTTCGATCATTTGTCATTTTGATCGCTAAAGTTTGAACGAAGTAGTTAATGAATTCCTTCTCATTGTGTCCTTCACATACTGCCTGTTATTAGCTTTGTTCTTTTCCTTCATATTCAAAACTGTACAGTAAATAGTATTAGAGGTCTTCTCAGCACTAGTGGGTGGACCTGCTATTCTGCTGTGAGAGAAGGGGTGTTCTATTCACAAGCTGGTACTTCAGTCAGGAATGCTTTTGAGCCTTAACAGGGTATGGAACTCACTGTGGAAGATGTGTTGTACCTTGTTATACTTTCTTAATCTCCAGGTGCACCCCACATGCTGAGAAGCAGGGCTGTAAGAAAGAACTGGTAGGCAGGAAGATTTCTGGAGCACTAGCGAAGACTCTTGAGCCCTACTTCCTTTCTATTCAATCAGACAAAAGCAGATCTAGCATAGCATATATGAAGGTGGCCAGGTAGAAGCTTAGTGGTTCATGCTTTTATAGCTTTGTATAAGCTTATGAAACTTGTAGTTCCCAGATGTCCCAGTTTCACCAGGCAAATCCTAACTCTCTGGACAAAGTGCAAGCGATTCCAGTTCTTACTGTATGAGTAATTTGCCAGTTACAGCGTCAGCCTGCTTGGGTCACTGCAGCATAGACTGGGGCTCCCAAAGCAATGGGACCTCTGAAATGATCTACTAAATCAAGTTTAGTTACCTAAACATAAAATCTTGATTATTTTAAACTTTTTTTTTAACAATTTTTTTCTGGCAGTCCAGATAGGATGAGATTCTCTCTGAGCAAGTGCTCACAGATTTGGGCAAGCTCATGGCAGAGAATTGGTTTGTCAATTGTATTTGAACCAAAGAAGGGAGAAAAAGTAGAAGTAATTTAATTGTTTGTGTCAGGGTTGTCTTTTCATCTGGAACATAACCCATTCCAACCTTCCCTTTTTCAAACCATAAATACACTGTGTGCTAACCAAATAATTTCTCCTATTATACTTTACATGCAATAAAATTCTTCAAATTCAAAGGTCAGCAGCCAGACACATAAAGTGACTTCATGAACAACTTCAGCTCATTAATCATGGCTCAGTGTAGCAGTGGCTCTCCTCTGTTCATTAGAATAACATTTCTTTACACTTTATGGCAAACCATCATTATAATACAGAACAAGGATAGCGGAGTGTGGAAGCCTTTTATTAATGAGACTTCATAGCTGCTCATGGTGGGACTCCCCATCCTGTTTGCTCTTGAAAGAGCTGTCTGACAAAGGTTCAGAAGGATTTTACGTGATGAAGAGAGCTTCACAGGAAAAACTGTCAATGAGCTTACAGAAAGCTACCTAAAACTGGCTGCCCTGTTGGCTGAGCTGTCAGTCTTCAAACAAACAGAGTCTTTAATTGTACCCCCACACATATGACATTTTATGCTGTGTCATTGTCATTTGCAGCAGTTCTTAACTTGCAGAGAAAAAGTAGTTCAAGATCTCCAGAATGATCAGTGGACTCTGCATTTAATTATTAGCCTACAGACTTTCTCCTTATTACCAATTATTGAAGCACATAAGTTTTATCAGAACCTCAAACTCAGTTGCATCATCAATGATCTTGATGTTATTCTAATATTAGTCCTTACCTTGAGTATACTAGGGAAATGGAATCACTCTAATAGAACTAATACAGCTAATTTAAATATTTCTTAATGAATATTTTAAGGGATGTTAATAATATTTTAGTATCTTGCTTTTTTAGATAGGATAATGAAATTTCAGAAATGGCTTATAATGTATTGCGGATATTCTTTTTTTAATTAAAATGTTCTTCCCTGTTTTCCCTCAGGAGCATAGCAACCTTATGTGATGGAAAGGATAGCAAGGTTCCTCACAAAAAGACCTCACAATTGTATGACTCTTTCAATCCCTGTCTCTAAGATCAGTATAGATTCTCCTCACACAAAATCAATACTTAAAAATCCAAGTCCTAGCATTGTCATCCTGGTGAATTTTCCATTCCCTTTGAAGGCAAATGCATTTTCAATTTATATGGGAGGCAATATGCAGATATAAAAGTAGTAATGTGATGAGAAATGTTTATGGTATTGCCAACCTCAAGAGTTAAAATCAAAATTTAAAATGGAATCATAGAGTCTTCAAAAATGTTGGGGGTTTGGCCTATTTTTCTTGTGGTTGTTTCAGTTTTGGCTGGCTTGGTTTGGGTTTTTTTATGTGTGGTCATTGGATTTGTTTTCTGTTGTGCTGGCTTTTTTTCCCCTTTATTGCCTGACTCCAGTGTTTGTGATAGTGACTGCTAGAGATAATATTGTTACCATATACCTCTCAGCCTCTATTTATTAATTTCTACATTCGATTTCCTAATCTCTTCTTCATCCCTGAGTCAGTTATATACTTGTTGGCTATCTATGTGCCCCTAGCATTACATCCTGAAACAGTTGCTAAACCCTGAAGCAGAGTCTATCCACCCAGGTTTCCTGCTGTTTGTTCCTGCATCTCCTTTCAAGTTTAATGTGTCACCTTTTTCTTACTCTTTGGCTAAGGTCTTTTTCCACATGGGTACTGCATGGACTAAAGACAGAAAACTGTCATTTTTCCAGCTTAGGGGTGAGATGCATTGTTTTTCTCTAGGCTCTAAGTATTTCTGTCAATACTGGTTGAAGCAAGAGGTATTGAAGTAAAAGAAGCTGTCTGAAGTATAAAATGTCGTTGCTAAAATGTTCATGAGGTTCTTTCTTCAGCTGCTCTCTTTTTCCAGATCGTCAGGCTACTTTTTGCAGCATCTCTTGTTCTAGTTTTCATATCTCTTTCTGATAGGCCAACAAAAGACCTTTCTTTTTTTCCTTATCTCCAGTCCTCATTCCCTTGTGTTCCTCTGATCTGCTTTGTCAAGTGATCAAGGTCCCTGTACAGGTGAGCTGTTGCTTAGTTACCACCTGCTTGGATTTCACTCTTGAAAAATTGCTTTGTCTTGAGAAGTAGCCATATCTTTGTTCCTTGATGCTCCATTTAAATGGACGATCAAAGTTTATCAGTCAGTTCTATTAGCACTGTGTTCTGTTTTCTCCAGATTTTAGGTCCATCTGGAGAAAAGAGATGGGAAAAAAGGCAAGAATGATGTGCAGTTTAGTGAGAGAGATGGTCAGAAAGAAGTTTGCTCAGGAAACAAAATGTGTAATCTCCAGCACCAAATAGGCTGTACATACCCAGACATCCCAAATAGTTACAAGAACAAGTTAAGGTATTTTAATGTTGGAATTTTTTGTAGATTATTGACTTCAGAGTTATATTTTTCTGTAGACTTCAGGGAGAAGATTGAGTAATTCCATTTACTTCCCATTTATTTCATTATTTATATTATATATGTAATATTAAAGCAAATACACAACAGCCTGGAATGCAAATTTTCTTGCTTCAAGTAAGGTTGAGGGGAAAAAAAAAAAAATCTGGATTTGTTACATAACAGGTATAAATACCAGTACTGGAGAAAAGAGATGGGTTAGATATGTTTCTGACAAATTCTTCAGTATCTGTGGCATACAGTTTGAGCATTTTGATTTTAATTCATTCATCTTGCCTTTATACTGGCACATTTAGTTGGATGAATACTAGGCATACTGAAGAGACAGACTAGGTATTTTAAGACATTTTCAAAGCAGAATGTAAGTTAATTGAGCAAAATTTAAAAAATACTGAACTTTTGGGTAAAGTCTGTGAGCAGTGTTCCCACATGTATGTAGTTCTCACTGCCTCTCACTATGAAAGTTATGGAAATACTTTGTGTAAACATAGAAATTGCTAACGATTTTTTGACATGGCACAGTTAAGTTGATTATACTGACAGCTCTCTAATACTAATTTCTGAACTTGTCCTGCTTGATTTATTATGTCCAGAGTCAGAAGGTGCTGAGATTAGCTATAATTGAAGTACTCATTACCCTTGAGTACTCAGGATGGGATACCATGTTAGATCCACGTTCAGTTCTTACTACCAGTACAAATTCAACATGATACTAATGAAGGCAGTGTTGCTACTCTAGATGATCACTGTTATAAGAGGAAGATTTGATCATAGCATACTGTATTGACCTCTATCTAAACATAACCACAAAAGAGACAAATATTGATGACAGCTACCTAGTAATTCAGTGGTGATGATGATCTCCTGCTATTGTAATGTGATGCCTATGGTATTCATGAACAAATAGTGACTTCAGACCACGAAAAATAATTGTTTCACTGTGTCATGGCAATGTTTGAAGTTCGAAGACTTTGGCAGTGTTCTTGTGACAATAGGTATGTATTGCCTCCAGAATTAAATCCCAAGCACCTCACTAAAATGGAGGAATTGGTAGTTATTATAATATGATGTTTCCATCTTGAGGAAAACATGGAAAGAATCAGTCTGGAATTAGTTCATTTTTTTTCTTGGGAACTTTAACTGTGTGCTCTGGCAGGGTGGATAGTTGTGGTTGGGTTTTTTTGGTGGTGGTTTGTTTCGTTTTTAGTGCTCTTTATTAACAGAGTGGAAAAAACAGTTACCCTCCAATTATTTTTAACCTTGAAATATGTTTCTTTTTCCACTCTGTCAGAGTATCTGTATAACATAGTGCTCTATATTTGTACATCATCTTCTACCTATGGATAAACTCTGTGCCAAAAATATTCTTCAGTATACCTGAAGTTTCAGGACTAGTTTGGTTTGGGCTAGCTTTTTCCTAGCTAACTTGTTTCACATCATTGGGTTAAGCTAAGTGGTGAGCTAGGTATCCTGGGCTGTAGGATCAACCCTCCAGAATTTATTTGACCTAGAATAAATTTGCAATTCATCTTGAAGGGTACATACACACTCTTCCCGCACTCAAAATGGTATTTGCTACAACAGTTTGTGTGGTTGAGTTTTGAATAGCTGCAGTAATGGAGACTCCACAACCAGTCTGGATAATTTGTTCCAGGTTTTGTCCATTCTCACAATAAAAATAGGTCTTAAGTGAAATTACCGGTATGTCAGTTTGTGTGGATTGCTTCTGAACTGTCAGCATGCACTGGCTCTGTATTCTTTTCTTGTCAGTAGTTTACATATCCTGTTAAAATGTTAATAAATTAAAAAACTTGCAGGCTGAGATGGTGGTTCTGAGGGGCAACAAAATGTAGTGTAGATATAGTTTTGTCTGGTTTCTAAATGAAATAGCTTGCAGCATGGGAAATTAAAGCAGATGAAAATAATTCTGATACCCCTTATTCTTGTAGGAGGGGGTCCAGAGGAGGGCAACGAAACTGGGAAAGGGCCTAGCGAATAAATCTTATGAGGAATGACTGAGGCAGCTGGGGCTGTTTAATTTCAGGAAGAAGCAGCTGAGAGGAGATCTCATTGCTGTTTGCAATTACCTGAAGGGGTGTTGTGGAGAGGCAGGTGCTGGTGTCTTCTTGCAGGTAACTGGAGACAAAACAAGGGGGAATGGCCTCCAGCTGAAACTGGGTGGGTTTAGATTGGACCTTAAGAAAAAGTTTTTCATGGAGACAGTGGTCCAGCACTGGATTGAGTCACCAACCCTGGATGTGTTTAAGGGTCATTTGGATGTGGTGCTTAGGGATATAGTTTAAAGTCAGTCTTGTAGAGTAAGGTTATAGTTTGGACTTGGGATCCTGAGGGTGTTTTCCAACCTAGATGTTTTTGAGATACTTGGACCAATCTCTGTATGTTTGATTCAGGTGCAGATGAGTGAGATTCTTTCTTTACTGTTACCAAGGCTTAGGACTGGGCCAGCTACTACATGAGTGACAGATACTTTGTATTAACCAAAAGGGAAGAGAAAGGGAATAAGGGACATAAATTTATGAGCTGGAAAAGGAAATTAAGCAACTTTAATGAAAAATAGTAACAATTAAACAACACCCCTGATGGCAGTTAGTCACTGTCACCACTGCTGCTGTGGCAGAAGTTCCAGACTCATCTCAGTGACAGATGGGAACTGAATTCAGAAGCTGCATTTCGAAACTCGGGTCAGGATCAAAGGTGGAACTCCTGTGAAATGAAGTACCTCCTTGGTCAGTTTAGGATCATCTGGACTGTCCAGTCCTCCCCACAAGTGTGGCCTTTTACTCTGCACACCCAATGTAGTACACAAGTTTTGGCAAGTGACCGTGGTTTGCACACCAATCTTTGGTACTAATTGCAAACATCACTGTTAGAAGCTGGCATTTTCTGTTAAACCTTCTGTTAGCTTCAGACAATGCAGTTACTTAGAAAACTGAGCTGAAAAACAAAATCACTGAACAGAATTAGTTTTGTTCTAGCTCAAACCAGAATAGTTGTGTCTAGCTAAATTTTATTGGGAAAAAGGGACTGTGAAGTTACCACTGCAGTATTAGTATTACAGTTTCTGTTCAATGTCTGGTACTGTTCATATATTTTCTTACAATGTCAAATTTTGCTAATGGTGAGATCGTGGTGGGGTTTTTTTTTGGTTAATTATTTTGTATAGGTATGTCAGCATAAAAGAAGTCGCTAGGAAGGATCAAACATTGGGAACATGCTATATTTCTAACAATTTGTCAAAAATTACTAGGATTCATATAAAGGTGTTACAGATTTGTGAAGAACAAACAGTTTTGAAGGATGTATGGAAAGACATTTAAGTTAGAGGCAAGAGTACTGATTTAAGATGCAAGATTTCTTAGAGAGTTACAAAGCAGTCTATGAAACCAAATTATTTATAAGTTCAGAAAGGGGATCTGGGCCCAATTCTCTGTCAAGGACTAAAGAGTGTCAGTGCTACTGATTATAAAAGCTCATTTAAGAAACATGCCTTATTCTTTTTAAAATATCTTTTTAAACTACTTTCAACATTGTTTCTCTTTTAGTTTCTGTGTCAAGTTCATACAGTGACTCAAAGTGTAAAGCAGGCTTTCACATTCAGTTTTTCTATACTAAATTTAGCTTTCATGAAGCAGCTAGATTGTGTAAAGGTTCCACATCTCATGACACTGGAAAAATTTTGTTAATTGTTAGGCTGTAAATGCGCTGAATTACCGACCCTGGTACGTTCATTTTTAATAGTAATAGACAATTTTTAGTGTTTGGTGTTTTGGTTGTTTTTTTTTTTTTTAGTTGCTGGAGCCTTGCAAAGTTTAAAAACATTAAGCCTTGAACAGCTTTGCTCTATTGAAGCTCTAAGGCATGTAATTTCTTTGCCAGCTGATGGTTAGATTTTAAAGCAACAACAGCAACAAAACTTCTAACCCTTAATTACAAATTTGGCAAACCATTATATATTCCTGATGTTACTGTGATATTTTCATGATATCTCAATGGCTATATAAGAACTGTGAATCTAACTAAAGGAAATATTTTCAACTTTTTACAGAAAATATAAACCACCTTTTTTTGACTCTGCAATGTAACAAAGGATTAAGGACTTAATGTTTCATGCAGGCAGATTTGTGATTGCCTTGGTCTGCTCTGAAGACAGTTGCGCTGCACCTGGGTGCAAAATCCATCTTCTGTGAAGTGTGTGTGTGACTACCTGCTTGAGTAAGATTTCTTGTTGTTCAGGGTAAGATGGTGTTGCACTGGCACCCTGCTTTCAGTTAGTTGTTAGCCTACTGTATAGAGTCATCTGAGGTTAGCTTTTACTTCGATCAAGCCAATTCCGCTTGTCTCTACATCTACTAGAACCACATTTTCTAATTTTCCCTGGTCAGAGGGCTTTGTAACCAGAGGCCAAAGAAGAGAATGGATTTGTTTGATGATTTTTGTTTGTTTGGTTTTTTTTTAGTTTGGGCACACTCTCATTTTCTGTAAGTTAGAGGCTGTTTATTGTTCATGTCTCTCCAGTTGTTCATCTGGCTTCAAAGCATAGGAAAAGGAGATCTGTGTATTTAAAAGTATGTAATCTAATATTAACAGTGTCTCAAAATGAAGAAGATTGAACAACTGAAAGTCCAATGACTGACTGACAGTATCCTTAGTCATTTATATCTGTTGGCAAAGGATGAAGTGATTCCATTTACTGTATTTTCTGTGCTTTCTAGAAGGTAATTTACTCCTCAAAGAAGGTGTCTGAAGACCAAGACCTAGTGTCCTCTGCATTCCAACTGAGTTTGGAAAAAAAAAGGTCTTTGAAAATCATGGTTGTTTTATCAGAATGCTGTACTTGCAGACAGACTGTTTTGTATAAGTGAAGGTAGTTCTCATGCTCAAAGATTAGGTGACTGCCTATTTGTATGAAGCTACAGCAGCTTTGTAAGAACTGCAGGAATTTGTTATGGATGCTTTCTAGCATGTGTTTTATCTATGCACATTCAAGCTGAGAATTGATCAAGAAAACACTTTTTTGCTTCACCAGCAGTCTAGTATCCTTGGCTGCCTCTACAATTCATGGGGTTATGAGGTCTTCCATTTGTGGATGAATTGAAATCTTCCCTACCTCCAGGGAGTGGAGGAAATCCATAAGACTCATATTTTGACTCTTCACACTGCTCAAGGGCTCAATTTCAAATACAAAAGAATGCAGCTTGCTTTTATTAGGACTAGTAAAAAAAAAAACCTTTAGATTGCATTTTTTTTTTCTTACATAAGCATTAGAATTTTAACTCAAGACCAAGACAAGGCTTCTAATATGTTTGTGTTCTGATATATAAGTTCTCTGGAGCAGTTAATATGAATATACAGATCAATAATCTAACTTTTAGGAAGCCTATTAAGAGGGAAAACGGAAGTGTTGATATTACTTGATACAGAATTTCAGTGTATTGAATTTGGGGACTCTCTGGTTTTGTTTTATGCTCTGTGTACAAAAAGGCCTATGAAGCATAGCATAGTTAATGCATGGACTGTTACTGTGCTGACCTTCAGTTTTGAAACTGAAGACCACCCTGCAAGACTGCCTTTTTCTCTGTTGAAACATGGGAACAGTAGAAGCCATGGAAATAAAGAAAAACTTTGCTCTTCTATTCTGTCTGTCAAGGTTTTCTCTGCTTGTGAAGGAGTTTTTTTGGTTCTGGTTTTTTTTTCAGAGACACCTAACATTTAAGTTATGTGTTCATAGTTCAGACCTGCTATTCTCTCAGGACCTAGTAGCATGGCTCCCAATTAATGTCAGTTCTTACCATGACTTTTAAGATTTGGGCTCTTTTCCATCTGAAACTGAATATAATATAATATTCTTTCATATAGGTCATCTAAACAGCTGTTGAATTTGTAGAAGCTTCCAGCCACTGCTGACCTGAATGAGGTTTGAACTCATGACCTGCCAATGAAAAGCTTGAGTCAGATTTCAGTCCCCTGAGTCATTTAGAGTGCCTGCAAATGCATAATTAACATTTCAGATGCAAGTCTTTTTTTAGTAGCATGAGATGTGGGAAGAAGGTGTTTAAGCCATCCCCATACAACACTGTAAAGGAAATGTCTGTACAGCTCAGAAGTGCCAAAATGGATATTAAAAGGAAACACAATGAGCTATAAGCCGATGGGTATTTTTCAACGTTTTATTGGTGTTTCAGGGCCTGAGGGGGAAAGGGCAGAAGGGTGGTTTGGACATTAACTGAAGTGTTGAAAATATGTTAATTTATCTAGATAAGGCCTACTATATCAGGAAAGGCTATGTAAGTACTGATATATTCTGTGTAGGGGAATAGTGCTTCCTATGATCAGAGGGCTGGAGCACCTCTGCTATGAGGACAGGCTGAGAGAGTTGGGGCTCTTCAGCCTGGAGAGGAGAAGGCTTCGAGGAGACCTTATAGTGGCCTTCCAGTATTTGAAGGGAGCCTACAGGAAAGCTGGGGAGGGACTATTTACACGGTCTAGTAATGTTAGGACGAGGGGGAATGGGTTTAAGCTGGAAGAGGGGAGATTTAGACTGGATGTTAGGAGGAAGTTCTTTACAGTGAGGGTGGTAAGGCACTGGAACGGGTTGCCCAGGGAGGTTGTGGATGCTTCCTCCCTGGAGGTGTTTAAGGTCAGGCTGGATGAGGCCTTGGGCGAGCTGCTCTAGTGGGAGGTGTCCCTGCCTGTG
Organism: Tricholaema leucomelas; assembly: GCA_013400475.1. Taxonomy (NCBI): domain Eukaryota; kingdom Metazoa; phylum Chordata; class Aves; order Piciformes; family Lybiidae; genus Tricholaema lacrymosa; species Tricholaema leucomelas. Next base: position 106,722 of record WAAF01012305.1, on the reverse strand, counting down.
GCAGGGGGTTGGAGCTGGATGATCCTTGAGGTCCCTTCCAACCTAAACCATTCTATGATTCTGTATTTTTTCAAATATGAGTGTCTCTTTTCAGAAGGTTCTGAGTTAATTTTGGTGCAGGATAATACTCTTGGTTACAGTTCTGTGAGTTGGGTAGGATAACCACCAGCTTTAGTCTAAGAGGAAAGGTATACTGTAGTCTGGCAATTTCCTCCCAAGTAAAGCAAAGTTTAGGATAGATTTGCAGCTCTGAAATTACCATGACATCATCTGTGAGGCTTTCTGATGGACTAACAAATGTCAGTGTTACTGGGTTTTTGCTCGTAAATGCAGTAGCTGTATCTTCTCTTGACATTATGATTCTTAATTACGGACACTTGACTTTTTACCTTGCTTTCTTTTTATCTGTTTACAAACTTTTATATATGGAGTTCTTCACCTCAGGCCAGCAACAGCTTTGGCCATAATTAGAGACAGAAAGGAAGAAAGACAGTTAATTCAGTTTTACACAGACAGAAATAAACAGAAACATATTAGGACAAATGGCACCAAATTTTCCATAAATGTTTGGTAATATTTCTTACTATTAACACTGCCTCAAACTCCTGAAAGAACTCCTCTCTTTGTCAGCTTCTTCCAGACAGAATTTTTCAGGTCAGAGTTGTAATTGAACTGGAATGTTCATCAGAGTTGTGATGATAAACATTTTTGAGAGAAAACGCTGTCAAGCTGTGGTTGTCATATGGCTAAGTGCTGCGATAGAGTGTGGAGTCTGTGCAAATAAACTCTACTTGCTCTTACTTGACTTCATAAAGTGGCAAGTTTGCTGTTTCTCTGCAGTGTTGCTGAATTGAGACTGCTAGGATGTGTGTTGTGAAAACATTTCGATGCTTATGGAGTCCAACAAGATATCATGGTAGCTGGCCATAGAGCTGCTGTTAGTGAGGTGGAAATATCTGCTACACAGGAAAGGAGACAAGAGTAGGGGTTGGTCTACTTAAGATTGTTTTGAACAAGGTGAGCCCTTTGACTTATCTGAGATAATGTATGCAGGGCCTTGCCTGACTGACTAATTGTTGATTATATACATGGGTGAGGCATCATTGGAAGTGGCTTCCTCATGGCTTTGATTACTGAAAAGCTCTTTTCTATCTTTGGGCTTGAATTCATTCATATTCTGGTTTTGGTCTTAAGACACCATTGTTCTTTAGTTTAAATAACACTTTTCCCTTAGTGATGCTTATGTTCCCTCTTGTATTTAGAGAGTGCCATTAAATTTCCCCCAGCCTTCATGTTAGCCTGAGTGAGCGAAGTTCTTTTATCATTCTCTTTGAAGCTGTCTGTGCACCTTCTTAGTCTGATGCCCTTTCTGACACTTTCCCAGCTGGAGTTCAACTTTTTAAACAAAGGTTACAATCAGCATTATAGATAATAGTCCAGATAAGGTTTTATTTTCCTTCCTCTCACAAAAAAAGACTAGTTGCTTTATAGCCTGACACTAGTCTGGCTGAGGATTTCAGGATTTTGCACAGGTCAGAGAGCTCTCCCTTCTTATTAGAGCTATATATCTGCCCTTTTCCACTTTGTCTTAGGATTTCAGTTACGTTTGACAATATGCATGAACCATTTTTTCATCTACAAGAACAAAAGGCAAAATTAAAATATGATTTTATTAGTATTGTTTTTGAAGGATCTTTCTATTTTATGATCCTAAACACTATGCAAGATTAAAGGGACTTGTGTTAGTGATCTTTTCATAATAAAACTATGTATTAAGTAGCTATCAGTGAACAATAAGCAAGTAATTATAAATTTATTAAATAAACAATTTAATATGTCAGATTTAGAGACATGCTATGATTGTTCAGTGTTCTCTGTGTGGACAGATGTGAATTTTCATAATCTAATTTTTATAAAATGATTATAGTGACAAAACTAGTTTTGTGACATGCCTATGTAGCTAGAATTAAGGCATTTAAGGCTGTGCTAGGTTACTTACAAAATGTCACATTTTTCTATGAAAGATGAGGAAATGCAACTCCTCACTTCGTTTCATTTTATGCCACGCTGGGATAGTGTTAAATCATACAGAAGTGAGTCCAACAAAAACAACTCTTTAGATTCTTAATAATAATTTGTGAAATAAGATATAGCTCCCTGAGTAACGTCCTATGTCTGACATTCATGAGATTTTTCCACTAACGTTAGGTAGATTTTTGGCTTCAATATATCATCTTCAAGTCTGTGACTGCTTGTTGTCAAAGGTCAAGTGACTACATATCTAGTATTTTTTACCTCCTATTGGAAAGAAATATCCTCTCCTCATTTAAATGGCTAGCCAAGAAAAGTTAAGATTTAAATAAAAGAAGTAAAAAATGAACGCTGTAATGAAGAGAACAATCACACCACTATGCATATAGAAAAATGCTGAAATGGAAAATAAAAATGCAATTCCATGAATAACTAATTCAATTTTTACTTACACAGTAAGGAAGTCTGAAATAATAATAATTTTTAAAGCCTCCAGAGAATTGTTTAATGAATTACTAGCTACTCACAGTAGCAGTGAACTATTTTTAATATGTTATCGTGTGAGAAGTCACCTTTGGGTCAGACCTACATTGTATCCTCACTATTTCCAACTACCAGTAGGGCTGGGGAAGCTGTAAGCTTGCCTTTACTTTCTGTAAACTTCTGTAACTTACTATCTTAGGCAATATTTTTTTTTTTTTTTAAGTAAATAAACTTATTAGTACATTATTTGAATTCATCCTACAGCTGTTTACTGATGAAAACATTATTTCTGAATATAAAATAGTTCCTCAAAAGAATGTATTTGTAGTGGAAGTCCAGCGTTAGTTATTTTCCTGCAATAGAAGACAGTCAGGGAGCAGAAATGGTACCAACAGATGACTATTCTGTTTCACATTGTACAGTTAAGTAAATGCTGTAAATATGTTTCACATCATACACAATATTGAAGAGTTAAACCAAGCAATTTCTCTGCAGTTAGCACATTTTCTAAAAATATTTGGGAAGGACTTGAAAATAACTAATGTATTCCAGAAGTTGCAACTGTTTGCTATGATTTAAAATAAAAATTCCTTCTGCCTTCATTTAGGAAGTGTTATGCAACTCTATGTACATACCAAATACTTTTGTGTGGTTTCTTCATGGCTGATGGTGTCTACAAATTCTAGCTTTTAAATAATACCTTATTTTTCCTCTTCAAAGTGAAATATTATCCTGGTTTCACATTGTACTTATTGATTTCCTTGTTGATTAAAAGTTAATAGTTCCTATTTAATTTTCTTCAAGCTTTTATGTACTGTTTATATCATGTGGCAAAAACAAACCCAAGCAAACTATTTTTTTCCAGTTCTGAAAAGTTCAGTTTAGTTCCAGATTGTTTTTTGTTTAGCTAGGAATCTGTTTGGTTTCTTGACTTAATATGGTCTGTTGGAATTTACGTGGGAGTGCCACATCTTCCATATATTTCTACTGAGTAGTGAAGAGATTTGCACTGTCTGAGCAAGCAGATACGTGGTTGAGTCAGGGTAGAATGTATCCATTCTTTCATACATGTATGTGACAGTTTTAATGCAGTAGGTGTTAGGCCTTAACAAATCTTAGAAGCTTGTTTGATTATTTATCCAGGCTATAAGTTCTCTCTGTAGTCATCAAAGAGATAAGCCCTTTGAGAAGATAACTAATACCAACTTAACAACAATGTCTAAGGTGGCATGCTTGACTGGCTGTCTTTTTCCCTTTCTGACTTTTGGTGTTACCACAGAACTAGCTTATATCAGGTTCTTAACTTCCAGACAGGTTAAATTACATGATATGTAGCTTTAGAACATTTAGTATTTGATATATATATATCCATCATTCTTTGAGTTGTAGTGTCTTGGGATCAACTGAATAGAAATCCTGACTTTTTCCTGAAGTTACATCAGATCTTTGTGGCAACTTTTTTGTTATTCCTTCCTCCCTTGAGCATCTCCTTTTATTTGATGTTGCCCACCATGCTGCTAATTGAACTATATTTCACTTGGTTAGCTATTCTGGTATGGACATACTGACATCAACAACACTTGCTCTACTATTGGATTTTGCATAATGATGCATGCATGATATTTGTAAGGCTATTATGCAATAATAAGCTATATATTTCCATAATTATGTCATAAGCAATTCTGCCATGAGTAGTGTCAATGAAGTCAAATGGGAATGACATTACAGTAGTAAAAACACGAGAAAAACACTTGTCTGCAATAATACTAGTAATGACCTTATAGCTTCTGGAACTAGATCATTGCAAGGTAGATAGTGTGATAAGTGAGTATGTTTATAAGAAGGTTTAGTACAGTGGAGGCTTTGGTTGCAACTCTTCCACTGACACTGTTACCATAAGGGTTCATCCTTTTGTTGGTCATGTGAGGAAAAAAGAAGTAAAATATCAGAGGATGCTGATTTGTTTCTGTGATAATTTTAAGTCAGCTCAGATCATAGCATCTTGAACTTGAATATTTTAAGTGAATCTTTCAGATAAATCATATCTTCATAATAATGTATGCAACAGAACCTGTCTCACTTCCTCTTCTCTCTTTTTCTACCTTTGGCTGCTTTACAAAAGGCCATTTATGCTCTCCTTTGAGCTCAAAGGTTGGCTTTAATGAGACAAATCAGAATGTCAGTTTCAATCATTTTTCTTTTATGGTTTAATTTTTTTAGCCCTTGTTATACACATCAGTAAGAGATTAGTGATAAGTGAAATATGAAAAGTATACATAACTACTTACACATATGTATGTTTACATAAAGTACATAATAGATACAGAGATGTGGAAGCTCTGCCAGCAGACATCAGTTTTTGGAGTGAAGCTAAATGGAGCAGCAAGGTTTTAATAAGAGTTCATTGTCTGTGCAGTTATGTTTTATGATCTGTTTTTTTAATAGCATTTTGAATATGCTTCTGTACTTTATTTTGGTGCTTACAGAGAATAACAATTTGTAGTCATGAATCAGTAGTATCTGGGGGGTTAATTTTAAGATACTACAGTACGATGTAATGCAGCAAAATAGAAAATCATTTATAGTCAAGATTATCTCGATTGCATCTGTTTATTTACTTGGCTTTAAATTTTTACCCTGGTTTTGAATTTTGTGCTTTATTTTCATCTTTATGGTATTTTTTATTACTGTATGATAATTTAAATATCATAAACAAGGCATTCCCAGAATTTTTATCATTAAAAGGAAGTATGACAGAACATATACTAGTGTGATGTTATTGAACAAGTCAATATGTTGATTCTGCTTATGAAAAAAAGATGCTCTCAAAGAATCAACTTTATTATTAACTAATTTTATTAGAGATGAAGATATAATAAAGAGATATGCAATATAATACAATAAAAGAACCAGGGTTGTCTTTTGAGAATGAAAGTGCATAATAAATGTTGGATGATCACAAAAATTAACATAAGTGAGATTGTTCATAGAACTGATCAGGTAGCTCTATCCTGTTGTCATTTGTTACTTCACAAGACATTTGTTATACTGACTGGAAAAAGGCAATTCTGTCTTGCACTTCTGTGTCTGTTGACTGATTTTTTTTTTTTTTTTTTTTTTTTTTTTCTCCTTCCTATGAGGAGCAAACTGCATATATGAAAAACTACAAATTGAAACTAAGTTCACCTCTCTCTCAATCTTCCAATAAAGGCTTTCTGAACCAAGGGCACAAACTGTCTGACCAGTGAGCCATGTGATAAAGCACAAACAGTGCAGGAAATGAAAACCCTAGGAGTAGCAGATGATGTGGGCAGGAGGCACAGGTATTTCACTCAGCTCTATCTGGTTCACTCCCCGGGCTCTCAAACAAAACTTAAACATTATTTACTCAACCATGTGCTAGTTAAAACCAATATTGCTAGACCATCTGTTCAGGAAGTTGACCTCATGCAACTTTCTGCCCCAGCATTACGTCAGTGTAATTCTGACTAATCAATCTCTGCTTGATTACGTGGCCTTAGAGTTTTTCTTACCGTATAGAGAAGAAAAAGTTAGACTTAGATTTAGTTGGATATCTGAGAAATGTTTTGTGGAATAGAGTAAGACCCTTAATTGTTGTAAAGTAGATTGACTCTGCTAGATTATGTGGTTTCTCTGGAGGTCTTGCTGTGTGTATTTAGTGCATCAAGAAGACATACAGTCTTTCACTATCAAGTGTGTTTGTTTTCAGGACTCTCTTTGGAGATACCAGCACTGTTTTTATCTCTAGACCTTTCTCTCATGTAACTATTCTCAAGCAATTGTAGATTTGTCTTAAACTGGGGTTGCTTTTACAGGGGTATACTGTGATACAGTAAAATGAGTAAAATACTTTCAAACAATATCAACCTTTCATTGTGCATCATGGGCTTCCATATGTTAAACAAACTATTTGTTTTTATTGGCAAGATGTTTTTATTATAACCATTAGGCACCAAGTAGAAAAATAGTTCAGTGTCTTAGCATAGTAATTTCTGAATGAAGTGTGACAAAGTGCAATGGTCTTCCAAATACAGTCTATGGGTGCATGGTTTCCAGGACTGTAGCATCAAAATGGATATCTGATGAACGCCTAGAACTGAGCCAGGCATTTCAATCAATTTTTCCTTACCTCTTCAAGTTAGTGTTGGCTATTCAATCTCTATATGTACTCTGTAGCCAAATCCATGAAAATACATTTGTTAGTTTTTTTTTCTCCAGATTTTGTATTGTGCTGTTCAGTTGAATCCACTTTACATGTACATACCTTAATCCTACTTTAATGGTGATCAGAAAGTGATCTCACGTTTCCCTTGAAATGTGCAGGTCTAGGTAGATGTTCTAGCACTGGTTTTACAGGGCATTTTCACATGTCCCTGTCACTTTTGTTTATTCATTCACACCTTTGATGCTTTCTGAAATACTTCCTGTTTGTTGCCAGGCAACATAGCTGTACTATGCAGAATTCTGCAGAACACCCAGAACTAAATTGTGGTGCACCATAAAGCGATAGCTGATGATCGGCTGTACTTTTTAACTGCACCATATCTTTGTTTTCCAACTGTTTGTTTCTAGTTAAATGATGCTCTTTTGAAGAATGAAAAGTTTCCATAAATATGTAGTGTTGTATAAAAGATAAGATTGATTAGAAATGCAATAAAATTAGGGGAAAAAAGAAAGACATATTTAGGGTTTAGTGTGCCTTCTTTATTCCTGAATCGTTTGAAATGCCTTTGGGATGTGTCATGGCTCTTCTGAGGCATCACTATTATGTCTGTTGTTACACTTTTCAGCTTAGGCATGTTATATCAGATTCATAGCAAGCATCTGCATTATCTGGAAACAGGCAGAAATGCTAGCAGATTGAATAATCTCTTCTGTATATGGTTGTAAAACCTCCAGGCACAAAGAGATACTTCTTGTATATGTGTTTTTACAGCACAGTGATATGTGGAGCTGGTGGGTACTGCTGTTCTGTCCATTAGAGCTATAAACTTCTTTAATGAATATGGAGAGGAGATTGCAGGGAAAACGCTTTGAGTAACATTCTGAAAAGTCTCTCTAAACAGACAAAGAAAAGAAATTTACAGTTGCCGTGAATGAATGTGTCTAATGCTGAGTAGGATAAATCTCTCACAAGGGAATTAATTTGCGTACTATTAAAGTTGACATGTTAATATCAAAGCATTAAAATATGTAAATAACATAAGCATGCACAAAATCCTAATTAGCGCTTTACATTATCAACTCATTTACTCTTTATGATATTTTATGACTGTTCAGCTGTGTCGGCAAGCAATTAATGAAATCCACTACAACTTGCTGGAAATCCATTTCTGTATCTTTCCTTTTCTTTCTTATAAGACTATCAGTCTTAAAAGAGAGTCATGTGGAAAAGACTTGTATTGCTGAATGCCCTTTTTACATGAGGAACATATGCTTTGACTTTCTAGTGGTTCAGTGGTCTTTCTTTTAGCCTGCTTACCAAAAAAGGCAGATTTATATGCAGGCTAATGAGAGCTGACATTTGTTACACTCTCTGCTACAGTTACAGTACAAATTTAATCCATTGCAGGTGTTATATCATTATAAAAAAAAACCTAGAGGCATATAACCATTGAAGAAAAACGTAAGAGTTATTATAATGGGAAAAGATGCTTCATTTTGTGAAACATTGTACCTTTTCAATCATAGAGTCTTTATAGCAGGGAAGAAATTTGTCATAAAATGTGCACTGCCAACCTGTAAAAGGAATGACTCAAGAAAGCGGGACAATATTCAAAGACCATCTCTTCCAAGTGCAGGAACAGTGCATTTCAAGAAAGAAGGCAGGCAAGAGTGATAGAAGGATGTTCTGGATGAACAAGGTGGTCCTGTATTTCCTTGGAGGGGGGGAAAAAGGAGATTCTATAAGTAGTGCCAAGAAGAATGGGCCATGTGGAAGGACTGTGAAGAAACTGTCCAAGCAGCCAGGGATCAGGTTAGTAAAGCAAAAATGCAGACAACTAAACTTGACTAGGCACATAAAAGGAAGAAGAATTTCTTCAGGTACATCATGACAAAAAGAAGACTACAGAAGATGTGGGGTCTCTCCAAAAGGAGAATGGAGACCTGGTCACAAGGAATATGGAGAAGGCTGGCATGCTCAGTGACTAATTTGCCTTAGTGTGTACTGTCAAGGACTCTAGCTGTACTGCCTATGCTCAAGAAAACACAGGTAGGAAGTGGTAAAAGGAAAATGCGCAAGTCTATGGGGCCTGACAAGATCCACCCACAGGTCCTGAGGGAACTGACAGGTGAAGTTGCCAAACTGTTTGCTGTGACTTCAAATATGATAACAATCTGGTTAAGTCCCTGTCGACTGGAAAAGTGGAAAGGTAATCCCCATCTTCAAAAAAGGCAAAAAAGGAAGACTATGGAAGCCATTGTCTAATCAGTGTCACCTCTGTGCCTGGCACAATTATGTGACATGTTTTCCTGAAGGCTTTGCTAAGGCATACAGAAAATGAAGAAGGGGCAATTGAAGTTAACCAACGTGGCTTCACTAAGGGCAAATCGTGCTAGAATGACTGCACTCAGAATTGTGATCAAGGGCTTGATATTCAAATGGAGACCAATGTTCTTCAGGGCTTGATACTTGGACCATTCTGTTTAACGTCTTTGTTAGTGGGATTGAATGTACGTTTAGCAAGTTTGTGGGTGACACTAAGCTGTGTGGCTCCAGTAACATGCTGGAGGAAAGCGGGGAGTGCCATCCTAAAGGACTTGGACAGGCTTGTGAGAGGTGGGCCCAAGCCCATTTCATGAAGTTCAACAAGTCCAAGTGCAAGGTCCTACACCTGGTCTGGGGCAACCACAAGCACATGCGTAGGCTGTGCAAGGAAAGGCTTGAGAGCAGTCCCGAGGAGAAGAGCTTGGAGTGTTACTTAATGGAAAACTGAACATGAGCTAGCAATGTGAACTTGTAGTCCAGAAGACAATCATGTCCTGGGCTGTATCAAAAGAAGTGTGACCAGCAGGATGAGAGATATGATTCTGCCCCTTTACTCTGCTCTTGTGAGACCTCACTGGTAGTAGTGCATCCAGTTGTAGTGCCCCCAGCATAAAAGTGACATAGAACTGCTGGAGTGGGTCCACAAAAGGGCCACCAAGATGATCAGAGGGTTGGAGCACCTCTTTTAGGGGTACAGGTTGAGAGAATTGCAACTACTCAGCCTGGAGAAGAGAAGTCTCCAGAGAGACCTTATAGAAGCCAGTTCCTGAAGGGGCCTACAAGAAAGTTGGGAAGGAACTTTTGACAGGGGCTTCTAGTAATAGGAGGAGGGGAAATGGCTGTAAGCTTGAGGAGGGTAGATTTAAACTAAATGTTACGAAGAAATTCTTTGCAGTGAGTGTGGTGAGACACTGGAATATTCTACCCACGTAGGTCGTGAATGCCCTCTCCCTGAGGGTGTTCAAGGCCAGGCTGGATGAGGCCTTGATTGACCTGATCTAGTGGAGAGGGTCCCTGCCCATGGGAGGGGAACATATTTAATGTCCCTTCCAACCTAAACTGTTCTATGAATCTATGATATTTCCTGATTCCACTAAAACAGTATGTATTTTGCTCATATTTTATTCATCTCAAACAGTTGCTTTAAATTAAATGGAGATGTCCTCTGGGATGTAAAACACTGTTGTGGTAAGTCTCTTGATTCATGACAAGAAACATTTTATGTCGCAGCAACTTGAGATATAACTGATTCTGTTACTTTAGTGTCTTCAGTGGTCTGTTGTATAGAAAAAAATGAATGTGGGGGAAGTTCCTAAACTTCTTATGTGGAAAACATGACTGCTATAATCAGAGTTTTGAATGTTTTGCAGAACTGGGCTGAATCCTTTGTCTGAAATGTTATTTAGTTGAATAAAAATGATGTTTAAAAGAAAGTCCTGGGATTGTTTTAATTATTACTTGTCCATAGAGGGTTTATGTAAACTGTTTGGTTCTGTTTACTTTCCTGTAGGCAAGCCAAATTGTGGAGGCTTGGTGCTATAGCCTGGGCCTGTGCTGTTTCTGAGGAACTAATGCAATGAAGAGAATAAAGAAAGCCAAGAGATTAACAGGGACAACTTCTGTTAAAGAGGAAGTTAGAGACAAAAGGCTCACACAAAATTATTTTAAGCCAAGGGCAGATGACACAAGATTCAGAACTCAACGAGCCTTAAATGCCATAGAACGTGCCAGATGTACAGTTCTAGCACAAAGTCTCTATGCAGTTTCATATCTTCCCCAAACATTTTTAAAAGGCTGCTCACAGCTCACACATTCATAATTTCAGTCATAAGGTGCTCAGAAATAAAGCTCGAAATATTTTTGGTGGTTACCATCCCCTATTTCAGGTCAGATTTCATTTTAACTGAGAGCTTGAAGCTTGTTTTCCAATCACCACAGATCACTCCGAAGAAGTCTTATTTTGCTACTTTTCACAGCTCACTTGCATGATGCAGGTGGGTGTAACCTGTTAAACAGGACCCAGCAGTAGCTTGAGTCCCTGTGCGCTATGCAAACATGTATCTCTGTGGTGTGTCTTGGAAATTTGCCTTCTAGCCTGCTACTTCCTTTTGCTACTGATCCTTTTCTCTGCTCTTCTTAACTTTTTGGCTTCCTATTTAGAGTTTTTGACCAATCCATTTCCACTGGGTTATTTTGGTTTCTATGTATGAGTTAGGGCTGCATTCAGATCTGCCTCAAGTAACAGTTACATAATTTTGTGCTTAAGTGTTAGAGTTGTGACTAATTTTAGATTGCTTGCTATCAGGTTTAGTAAACCTTGAATGCTGGTATGAATGTTGGAGACAATGAGGTGCTATATTCAGCTCATTGTTAGGAACGTAAGCATATCCTGTCTGAATTGTTCTTTCAAATGTACATAGTGTGGAAGACACCAATACCCACCCTGTTTCCAAAAGCAGCACTTTGAACAACACTTATTCCTATTTTAGATAATCTGACAATGCTGGTTTTGAGGTATGCCATGTATAAGAGTACAAAATTATTTTAGTTAACAATTTTTTTTTCCATGAATGCTGTTTCAGTGAGGTGGAATGGCCAGCTTATCACTACAGGCTAATTTTGATGAACTGTAGTAGTTGGTGTGAGATTTTATTTTAAAAAATAACGTAGTTGATTATATTAATATATTTAATCACGCCACATTACTGATTTTCAGTCATGTTATTTGCACGGTCATGATAAACATTACACAGAGGGAAAACATGGAATCTAGAACAACTAAGAAGTAACTACCAATAACGTAAAAAACTTTAAATTGTTAGAACTGGAAAGAGATTCTTGTAATCGATTATGCTGCTTGCCCAGTAGAGGGACCTGAAAAAGCTCCTTTCTTCAGAAGGCACTTGGATTCAGTTAGAGAGAGGCTTTAAGTATTTACTCACAAAATATTATCTCTGGACTCCTGGGCCTAAGTACAGTTTTCAGACAGTACTCAAAACACTTTAAGGGAATTCTATTGTGTCTTCATAGCTGTTAGGTTTTTAGATCTTCTCAGGCTCTAACAGGGTGTTGGGAGAGAGGCTGATGCTCTCTGATCTGATCCTGGTTCCTCTTGGACTCCAGACTTGGCATGGAGGTTTGCAGAGGTGCAGGCAGGATGTCTTGCAGATGTGTAGACAGACCCAATGTCTGTGATGCTTCTCACCATATTGTGAGGCACTTCATGTTGCCTTCTTTGGTAAATTGAGACAAGGCACTTTCCAGATCTACAAACCAAAGTATCAGGGCTTATGTAGCAGGCGGAGCATGGCAGGTACACAGGCAGAGAACAATGAGGCAGAAGCACAATAAAGTTGAAGCAATGGCAGAAGCACAGAGAGAGCTGTTGGGTTTGCCTGCTCATCTCTTTTTATCAATGCAGCCTGAGACTAATGGCTCCTTGGCCACAGATAAGCCAATCAGAATGGCAGTTTGCCAAACTTTGCTATATTAGGTTAAGTCAGGACTTACTTTCACCTTTTAGAGCAGAACACAAACAAGTGTATAAATATGTACAGGTACCTTATTCACAAGAGAGAAGAGATGTGGAGGCACTGTGCCTTTGTTTTCCTTTCCTGCCCTTGCTTCCCCTAACACCAGAAGGAGGGAGAGCAGAAAACATGTCTGGACAAGTCAAGACATGTTTTTACCTTCCACAACAAAAACCATTTCAGCTGTGATGAGAGAGAAAATAAAATTCAGAAATAACGGACACTTCTTGCAGTGTTTTAATGTTTTCATTTTTAAATTGAAAATTACATTGCAATTAAAAATTACAGATTAGGCATAGAAAAATCAAAACACTTCAGGGCAAAAAAATATTTCTGATAATCAGAGTTTATTTTCCGTTTTGTGATTCATGTACTAGAGCAAAATGTACATCATCAGCTCAGCTGTTTCATGCTTCTACTTTTTAAATTTTACTTTGCAGTAATAGCCTGGTCTGATCCAGTCTGATATATATATATTGTAGCCAAATAAAATAATTGCACACCTTTGACAGAATATAAATAACAGTAACAGGATTCTTCTTTCACTAGCTATAGACTAAGGGGTTTCTAATTACATCACACTACTTCACAAAAATATCTTCTGGAACAAACTGGCTTAGTGCTGCTGGAAACAGCATGCTCTGTGGTGTCTCTGCTTATGCTGCAAAAAAGAGCTGTGGATGCTCCCTCAGAGCCATATGGCAGCATGTGCATGGCAGGAACCATGGGGCCTGAGAAGGCCCCGTGCCGTGTGGCCATGTCCTGCTGGAGTAATGGACCACTGCTGGTCATCCTGGCTTGCCCTCAGCCTCACGCTAGATCTATGTTTTTTCACATGTGCAGGAGAGACCTTTCTGTATACTGTGTGACTGTGCATGCTACGGAGAGCAAGCAGCATATAGCTTCTCTATATAACCTGTTTTTATTTGAAATAATGTCTTGGGGGATTTTAGTGGATTAAGTTGTTACGTTTTTCATACAGTACTTCAGAAGCAGAATAGAAGCTCATTAGTAAATTCAGAAGAATATATGTTTCAGCACCCAAAATGAGGGGCAGTTATTTACAAACACACAGAAATCTGTTTAGGGGGAAGGTGTAGCTTATGTACTATACCTTGTGTAAATGTAGTGGTCTCCCACACAAGACTTGATTACTATTTCAGGCCCTAACAAAAAACGTTTTTATGTATGAAGATGAAGAGGGGCAAAAAGTGATTATGAAGTTGGATGATGGATCATTTTATGCTTTAAATGTCTGTTGGCAGCAGGGAAACATCAAGAGCATAACTCATGTATGTGGGGAGAAGAAGCTTGGAACATACTGGAGAGAACTAGCAACAAGAGAGAAGTCCTTTATCTTCTTATTTTAAAATAAGGAGCCCATAGATTTCTCAAGCACTTGTTTTTGGTTTTGGGTTTTTTTTGCATTGGTTTGTTGGTTGGTTGTTTTTCGTCATATATTCTTTTACTTGTGCATGCGTGTATTAATAATTATGTTTTAAACACACATCTTTCTTCCCTCCCTTGTAGAAAACCTTACTTTTTTAATTTAAAAGCTGGCTTTGTATGTCTGCACTTTGCAGACAGATGGAAGATGTGTGGCTTTTGTTTTAAACTAATACAAATAAGATGTTACCAGATGACAGAACTTGGAAAACTGGGGGGGGGGGGAAGTAATTTGCAATGTCTCCTTAAGTCGCTGCAGGTATGAAAACAAAGATTCTCTACAAATATATCAATTCTGGATAGATTTTTAATAGATTTGTAACTCCTCTGTTTTTTCTTCTCAATCTCATATTAACTACTACATAACTATGTACAGTTAAGTGTGTAAATGTGAAATGTTAGACTACAAGAGTTATCTAGGATTTTCTCATGGAATGTCACATATATCTCTTACTCAGCTCTTCTGCCATCCATACTAAACCAGATGCCATGTTTTTAGAGAGGGCAATTTTGCACTTGCATTTTGTTCCACAATAGGGTCCTCAAATTCTGTATTTGTTCAGTGGAATATCAGCTGAGTTTGTGGGAAAAGAAAGCATCCTAACTCTTACTATTTGACATCTGCAATGCACTATGCCAGTAGTGACAAAGGAATTAACTATTTTTGAGTTTGTAAGGAGCGTTATTCATTTGCAATGGATGTAGGCCATAGAAGAATGTGGAGAGAAGTGACTAAAGCTAAGCAATGATTTCATGATACAATAAGGATCAATTTTTCAAGGACATTTTCTCCAGATCTATGGGAAACTCAAGCACATTCTAAACTTGAAGTGTTTGCTTATGCCTTTGTCTTCATTCAGCAGGCCATGAAATTGTGTACCTGTGGGCAGTGTGCATCACTGTAGTTAAAAAAAAAATCACTTACAAAAAAAAGGCAAGGTAAATTTTTTAAATTTATTGTTGTACTAGATATTTAAAACAAATCCCTTTTGATGTTGCTACGGTTTTTCTTTACCTCAATAGAGTTTCTGCTAGCAACTCAAACCCGGGTGCACTGGGAACAGCATTTTTGTCTTTATTTCAGAGAATCTTTGCACTTAGCCAAATTTAGATCAGTCTATATCTGAATCAATAGTAATATAAATAAATGTGATTCAATGAAAACAAGTTGATCTTTAGAAAGAAATCATCTTGTTTTGATACTAGTGACTGAAACATTGCATGTGAGTTAGTACATAGTTGTCATTGGGAGAAAAGTAAAATAACTTCTGTACCGCATACCTGAACACTTTCTGGTTATGTGCTTCTATGCATTACCAGGTTATTGCTCTAATTTTTTAGCAGATAAAAGAAAAAATCAGATGATAAAGTTAATTTAATTGAAACTGAATAAAGGAACAATATGTTTTTATCTCTAAAATATGGAAAATACATAATTGTAATTAGTAAGTGTGTTTGTGTCATTCCAAAAAATGAATTGGAACTGGAATGCTTAGCTCTGTCATGGTATACCCTGAGATTTTGAAGGCAATTCTCCATTGGCTTCCTGGTATTTGTTTTAGTGATATTATCATGTGTTTGAGAAGAGCAACAAACACGAGTGGAATTTTAATGTTTGTATGACTTAGGCTTCCAATGTGATGTTTATCTTTTTATTTTAGGCTGAAAACACTGGGGAAAGGTCTCTTGCTGTTGTCATTCGAAGTCCTGCCAGATCTCAGGCAGTAGCAGTAGGATATTACCTTGGCTACTTTCAAATAGCTATTGACATTAACCTGTTGCCAAATACATAGAAAGATTGCCTTAGAGATGTGAGCAATGATGCAGACAGTAGATCACCAGGTAAAAAATATCAATAGGCAGACTGAGTTACTAGCTTCATTTGAGTTATTTGTTCTGTTTGTGATGTGGACGTTCTCTCATTTGTTAGTAGAGCAGATAACAGGAGGAGTCAAACAGATCACACATGTGGTGATGCTGTTGAGATGTACTTTGTACCTTATTGAGTAGAATATGTTTAATTATACTGGACTGGCCAGATTCTCAACTCACTACAAATTGGTATGACTTCATAATCTTCAGTCTAAGGGGCCATTTGAATCTCTTAGCTGTTGCTGTAACTTATTGTTCAGTATGTGATAAATTGTGTAACGTAACTTCACACTTTTTTTCCTATAAAATGAAAAAATCTTCCATAAATGTGCATTTTAAAATTGTGTTCTTCTGGCTACTAACTTCTCTGTCCTGGTACTTTGATTAAAATGTAACTGGAACAACTTTATCTGCAACAAAGAGTTGAAGTCCTTTTATGAATTGTGGAGTTCTTTCAAGTATGGTGTAACTTTGTGAGACCTGTGCATGTTAGGAGACTGGTCATGGACTTCTGGTGAGCTTATACTGCAAATTTGGTCATTCAGAAGTGCTTTTATGAGTTAGTTGTAACATATTTTTACTTGAAATTGGCTAATTTTGCCAAAAAATACACAAAATAAACCTGGGGGAATAAAGCCAACATAAAATATTGCACATTATGTCATGTCTATTTTGCAAGCTAAGAATCTTATCTTGATAAGCATGGTGTTAGTGGACATATGAATTCCTTTCTAGTTAAAATACCGGATCTTTACGTTTGCTATTGAGGCATGCTAGCATGAGCTCTAGTTGCATAATCTTCCTAAAAGCTAAGTGGCATTCTTCAAAATGGAGAATTAAATGTGTACTTAAGAAACGTTGTAAAAACTCTCTGAAATGTAATTTGGAATGCATTTCCTCAGTTTGTTATAAAATGTAACTCTTTATGAAGATTTATATTCATAAAGTCATAATTAGCATTCATAAAAACTCATATAGAACTACTATTTCTCCTGTTCTAAATTGCTTTTACCCATTAATGAATTAGTTTCAGTTCAAAAAGAACTGAATTACAATGAATATTCTGTCTATCTTGAAGTGAGGAATTTTATACCCTCAAGCAACAGAATCCTGAACACTGAATTCCATCAGTGCTTGGGAGCAGGATTTCTTATTTGCTGATGGCACATCAATAATACCAGTTCAGTAATGTAAGATACAAAAAGAGTTCAACTTGGTTTGTGTATTTTCTTATGTGTATACAACCTGTAGTCGTATACTGACTATAACTATTACATCCTTTTCTTAGTTAGAAAGTATTTGAGTGTTTTTACTGGTTGTTGTTTTGGTGGGGTTTGTTTTGTTTGGTTTGGTTTGTGGTTTTTTTTTTGTTTTTTTTTTAATCTGTGGGGTTTGATTGCTCATAGCCTGTATCTACTTCAGTGCATAAGAAGGGAACTGGATGGCCTTAAGAACAGTCACTAGGTTCCTTCTTTGCCTTTGTACTTCCATCCTGAGGGCAAATAGTACAGGCCTGTTTTTTTGACTCTGCATGGCAAAAGGTTTTCTGTTTCTGGCAACCTGCAAATATTTTCACCACGTGAGAAATAGTCAGAAGCACCTACTTTTGTCCATGACTTTAACTACATCTGGGGTGATCAGATCATCTTGTAAACAAGCTATGGCATTTGTGTATCACATGTAGTTTAACTGAGGTCATTGGCTGCTTTACTGCAGAGAAAAACAATTTGTTTTAAAACATTGATGCTAGCAGCAGCCACAACATTTAAATGTGCAGTCAGACGTGAACTTGCTGCTTTTCCATTGGTCTTAGAACAGTATTCTGTACAAGTACTCAGTCTTTAGTAATAGAACATGAACTTCTATAGTGAAAGACCAGAGTCTCTCAAAACCTTTCATATCAAACTGTAATTAATCCTGGTGAAATACTAATATAATCTTTGAATTCTCCTCTTGAATATTCATATTAAGCATTGTTGCTTGCCAGACTGTAAGCTTCATGAGTATGGGTTGTGTTATCTCTTTTTAAAAATGAACCTCTAGTAACTGTTATCTAAATTTGCAAGCAATCATTTTGTGACAATGTTATCCAAGAGAACCCAATTTAAAAAAAAAAAAGCCAAGTTTGTTTTTATTCGTACTTCCCAACTTTGTACACCTTCGGGTTTTTCACAGAATCAACCAGATTGGAAGAAACCTCCAAGATCATCCAGTCCAACCTATCACCCAGTCGTATCCAATCCACTAGACTATGTCACTAAGTGCCTCATCCAGTCTTTTCTTGAACACTGTTTCACTGGTGCATTAAGTTAGAACAGTCTCTCCAGTCATAGATCTGTATACCACTGGACAAGCACTAAATGATGTGAATAACTATGTGGCAGGAAAAATGTCTGAAAGTACACAAGTAGTTTTGTTTAGTACTCTGTTGGCATACTGTTTGTGGACTTGTGCTACAAGCAGCTTGCCAGGAGCTGGAGGTGCTGATCCTTTACTAATTATATGAAAATTTTTCATACAGCTCATCTCAAATTATTAATAAAACAAGAAAAAATGTTAAGAATAAGTCATGAGAAATTCTGTAACATAAACAAAGTTAGAAAACATTTAAAACTCTTGAAGAAAAAGAAAAATGTTGTCCTTTAATTTACTACAGAAGCATGAACAGATGTGGTAGTCGTAATGGCCTTCTGTAGACTATAAAACAAAAAATGCCTTTAGTTTTGACGGGTTTTAAAGTATTGTGAACTGCAGTTAGGGATACCAAGAAGTAGATGAAAGAGCCTCAACTAGAGGTGGTTTAGAAAACAATTCCAGTGCAACTGTGTACTGTCTTGCATTATTCATGATAGAATTTGCTGGCTTGATTTACTAGTAATTACATCTCACTATATTCATGTTTATACTCCCCAAAGAAAGAATCCTGTTTTCATGAATCAATGACTGCTTAGACAAACAATATGATCCAGTTTGAAGGGTGAACAGTTTGGAGTATACTAGGCAGAGGAACATTGACTATAGACAGGATTGTCCCCTTCAAAAATGTACCAAGCCTCAGCTGGTTTGCCCAAGAATCAAAAGAATGTGCAATGCAAAGAGTCCTTCTTTTAAAAATATTCAACCAAGAAATTCCACTGTCTACAAGAACAATAAGGTAGAGTCACAGACGATGTATCTGATGCTTTCACTCTGTTCTGAAGAACAAGCACTTCAATAAACTATTATTGTTTTCTTTATCTGGGACTTCTGCTATGAAACAGTGCTGATCATTAACCTCTTAAATACAAATCATCACCTCACCTGCATGCAGCTTGTAATGGATCTGCTATCCCTCCTAATTATACAAATAATTATATCCCAACAATTGGGAACAAGTTCCTTCTGAAAGACACTGAACTTTTTTGGTTTTGGTCTTGGAGGGCTGGACTAGATGATCTTTGGAGCTCCCTTCCAACCTCTAACGTTCTGTGATCTGTCTATAGGCCTGAATGCCTGTAAGAAACAAGTCTCTGAGAAATCCACGTAAAAGGCATTTGTGCAAAGTCTTCCTGACGATCTTCCTGGTTTTTCTTTCTGGAAATGATACATTAGGATTTTGAAACCCAAATCATTCTTTCTGATTATTCAGTAATTCAAACACCTCACTTCTCAGGTGTTCAAACACTTGACTGTGTGGATACTGGATTTATAGTTTGCCTTTTGAAGTGCACCCAGTAAGGATGATGTACTACTTCTATTTTGTAATTTTTTCTCTTGGTTTTCATTTTGCCTTGGACTTCCCAAATGGTGTCATTTGTCTGTGGACTGTGCAGAAGTTGTCAATTATCATTCTCTTTGGAAGTTTAACATACATGCAGATATAGACAATAGCTGTAAACATGTTAATAAGAGTTGCAGTCCTTGGGAATTCTTTTAGTGTATAGAGTTCCTTGGAATTTGGTGGCAAAATCTTCTGAAAGATCTCAGATTCTCACAGTCAATTTATGTCCAGAGCATGGAATTTGAACCCTGCAGATCCTGCTTTTCTCTAAGCCCGCTTTGACTGAATTAAATCTACTAATCCTTTCTCCCTGCCTATGCTCATAGAATCATAGAATCATAGAATGGTTTAGGTTGGAAGGGACCTCAAGGATCATCCAGCTCCAACCCCCTGCCACAGGCAGGGACACCTCCCACTAGAGCAGCTCGCCCAAGGCCTCATCCAGCCTGACCTTAAACACCTCCAGGGAGGAAGCATCCACAACCTCCCTGGGCAACCCATTCCAGTGCCTTACCACCCTCACTGTAAAGAACTTCCTCCTAACATCCAGTCTAAATTTCCCCTCTTCCAGCTTAAACCCATTCCCCCTCGTCCTAACATTACTAGACCGTGTAAATAGTCCCTCCCCAGCTTTCCTGTAGGCTCCCTTCAAATACATTTGTCACTGATGTTTGCCATTACCAACAGCTTTCTCTGACAGTTAAGTCACTAGCCTATACAATCTATATTGTTTTAAAAGCCATGATTAAGGCTGTCTGAAAATGTCTGTCTTATGAACTAAAAAACATTTTTACTATTTGAACTTTGGTGTGTCAAAGGATAGCAATGCAACCAGCTATATTAGATGCCTTTTAAAGGCAAACAAAAAACTGTTGATATGTGATAATACTTATATACCTTACCTCGTAAGATTCTTGAGAACTATGATGGTGTAGAACTGCTGCTTTCTCCATTCCATTTTTTGTTCTGGAGTAGTGAGTTCATTTCATAGGGGCAACTTTTGGTCTGTGTACTACTCTGGTTAGGAAGTAGTCATACTTTCAGAGGTGAATTTATTCTTTTGTGAGCATTTATTAACTTTGGTTTGGAAGTTGCATGAGAATAATCTTTAGCTTAGATACAGTTTAGTAAAAAAAATATTACGGGAGAAAGGAAAGAAAAATAGAGAGGACACCAGCCAGGTCTGTTTTTATACTCATGCAGAGTCATTATCTGGGTGCGGTAGTTCAGTGAGAGTTTGGCAGCTGAACCTCAGTGCCTTGGTGAAGGGAGGCTACATTTGCTGCACCATTAAAGTCTAGTCTTAATTGATTTCTTCATATTTCAAAGTAACTACTCTGTTTTCAGTGATGTCCCAAGAATGTATGGGTTTGTTCACCAAGAATAGTCCTAACACCATTACCTAGTTAAGGGATGGATTTGAATGGAACTGTACAAAACTGAAACAGAATAAGTTTCCATTTTATCTGTCACTGTAGTTGTTCTTTCTATTCCCCTACCACAATAAAGCCAGAGACAATACTCTACAGGAAACTTTTAAATCTAGTAAAAGGACTTTTATTTGTGGAAGACCATGGCAATCTGCCTGCTAAAAGCAAAGAGTTAGTTTAGAACAATGTTCATACCAAGCACCAAATACTGCCTGATACAATTTTTGATTTTAAGACAACTAGTGTCTGCAGTCTAATTTACTACACTCTATTGAGGAGGAAAAAAAAAGTATTCCATTGTAATTATTTTGCTAAACGTAATGAATCATAGAATCAGTCAGGGTTGGAAGGGACCACAAGGATCATCTTGTTCCAACCCCACTGCCATGGGCAGGGACACCCTACCTTAGATCAGACTGGCCAGAGCCTCATACAGCCTGGCCTTAAACACGTCCAGAGATGGGGCCTCAACCACCTCCCTGGGCAACCCATTCTAGGCTCTTACCACTCTTGTGCTGAAGGGCTTCCTCCTCACATCCAGGCTGCATCTCCCCACCTTCAGCTTTGCTCCATTCCCCCTAGTCCTGCCACTCCCTGATAGCCTAAAAAGTCCTTCCCCAGCTTTTTTTGTAGCCTTACTTCAGATACTGCAAGGCCTCAATAAGGTCACCTGGGAGCCTCCTCTTCTCTAGACTGATCAGCCCCAACTCTTTCAGTCTGTCCTCATAGGAGAGGTGCTCCAGCCCTCTGATCATCCTTGTGGCCCTTCTCTGGACATACTCCAGCATGTCCACATCTCTCTTGTAAAAAGGGCTCCAGAAGTGGATGCAGTACTCCAGGTGAGATCTCACCAGAGTGTAGTAGAGAGGGAGAATCATCTCCCTCGACCTGCTGGCCACAGTTCTCCTGATGCAGCCCAGGATCTGTTTGGCTCTCCGGGCTGCAAGTGCACATTGCTGGCTTATGTTGAGCTGCTTGTCCAGTAGCAACCTCAAGTCCCTCTCCTCAGGGCTGCCCTCCAGCCACTCACTGCTCAGCCTGGATTTGTGCTTGGGATTGCCTTTACCTGACTTGATGCTATGGACGAACATAGGATAGCAGTAAATTGAAAACAAAAGCTTCTTTGGAGATGCAGGCTATCATTTCACCACATTGCTAATGTGGTCATGTCAGCTGAGATGAAATGCAAGTTAAGAGGGGATTACAGATAGACATGAAGTATGCCACAGGTTTATTAGTGTCACAGTGTCTTGAAACTTAAGGAGAGAGGTGTTAGGAGAAATAATGCAAAGTGATAGCATACCTACTCCAAGAATAGTACTGCCACTGCTTTAACTACATGTTAAGAACATAGTGTTTTGATTCCTAGTCTCAGGAAACAATTTTTAGCTCACCAGTCATGCAGTTTTTGGAAGTACAGTGCTTTCTGCTGGATAGCCAGCTAGCAGTATTGCTTTGTATGCCTGTTTCTTTGGCGAGTCATCTGACTCTTAAAAGAAATGGATATAGAACAGAAGTGGGCTGCTCTGACCACTAAAAGTGACATTTTACTGTGTCTTGTTGTGGAGTGTATAATTTTGTATACTCTCTCTCAATCCATTGAAATACAATCAGTGCTAGGTTAACAGTTTGTTTTCAGACAACGTGAAAGATTAGTTTTTTTAAGTTGCATGCAGCAACTCTAAAACATCGTATTTCCTTAATGTTAAAAGGTTGTTCTAGTATTTTACTACAGAAATGGTCTAAAAATTCTCTATTCTCAGATTCCATTTTTCCCTCTGACACTTCAGGTGTCCAGTCTCATGCTTCCCATTTAGATACAAGGGATTATGTGGTATGCTATGTAAAGAAGCTTAGTTCACTGGCTTACATCAAACTTAGGAGGAAGTTCTTTACAGTGAGGGTGGTAAGGCACTGGAACGGGTTGCCCAGGGAGGTTGTGGATGCTTCCTCCCTGGAGGTGTTTAAGGTCAGGCTGGATGAGGCCTTGGGCGAGCTGCTCTAGTGGGAGGTGTCCCTGCCTATGGCGGGGGGTTGGAGCCGGATGATCCTTGAGGTCCCTTCCAACCTGAACCATCCTATGATTCTATGATCACTGACAGAGTCTAGGTCTGAAAATGAACCAAACTGCTTTTATGCAATTAATTGTGGATCAAAAAGTAGCAGAGCACAGGAAACTGAATTTGTTCAAACTTGGGACCAAGTATAGTTGGTTGCACCACACACCCTTTGTGTTAGAAGGCGAGACTCCTGCACGTTGCCATTTTGGGATGAAAAAGAATGTGTAAGCACTACTAACTACAGGAAGACAATGGAGTTTTCCAAGAATATACTGTCTTTGGTGTTTTAGTTTATTGGAATATTCATACTTCTAGTAGTAAATGTTAAAAATACTTTGAAGCTGTTCTGGTTTATGCCTTTACTGTCCTCAAATTTAATCAAATACATGAATATTTAATATTCCTAAATGTTTCCACAAAGCCTATAGCCACTTTTGGGGTAAAATTCAATTGCCTCTGGCCCACAGTGAAGAAGAGCTTCCTTTTGAAACAGCTATTCTTAGAAAACAGTGCTATAGAGGACTGAGCAATGGAATTGCTATGCATAATGCTAGGGCAATTTCTTCCTTCCTTTAGGTGATATGACCAGCTGACATTTCAGCACTAGGATCCTTCAGAGCAGTATAGAGAATTTGATGTGACAGTGTCTCTGAGTCAACCACTGAACTGAAAAAAGTATTCTTTACATCTAACATTTATACTAGCCCCTCATGTAATCAAAGAGTTTTTTTTAGTCTTGTTTCCATACGTAGTTGTCTCTTTCTTCTTGTTATTTTTTATTCTGACTGAAGCATACTGAAATGATAACACTCCACACACAAACACACCCCGCCTTCACTTTGCAAGAGTATGCTTCATACATTTGCATCTCTGGTTCCCCACCTCTTGCTTCAGTCAGAATGCTTCTCTTGCCAGGAGTGTCAGCTGAAGGAATGTTGTGTGTGCAGGAGAGCTAGCAGCTCCTTGCTTCTGAGAGGATGATAGCAGGAAATGTCAAAGTCTGTCCACATCAATTTGGATTAAAGCTGGATAGAATATTTGGCAAATGCATTAAAGATAAAGCAAAACATATTGGGAAAACTCCACTTTGAACAGTTAAATTGTCAAAAAATCTAGCAAACAAGCATTAGATAGCTTTATTATATGCCTTTGTTGACTCCACATAGAAACTGATAATGACATAATCATGAGAGTGCTGAATGCCAAAATTTCAATGAATAGGGCTGAACATAGGTTAGTTCTCCACAGCAGTAACCTGCCCTATTGCTAGTTTCAGTGCATGGGTTTTTATTTACAAGTTCCTTGGTGATTTATTCAAGAAGCTTAATGGATTCACGAGCCTTTGTAGAGCAAATAATGTCCTCACAGACTGGTGGAGGGCAGAAAAGAGGCAACCCAGCATAATTTACTGAAAAGCGTGGATTTCCTCCTTTGTGGTTTGAATTTTTTTTTTTTCTGGACTATACTGCAGTATTTGAGTGAAGAAGGGTCCTTCAGTGAATGGAGATCCTCTCCCCTTTTTACCTATGAAAAATAGTGATTGTGCAAGATAAGTATGCCGTAATGGGAAACCAGTAGCTTCAATGCATAGTTTCTGTAGCAGTTAAAACTTCTGTGACCTTCTAGTCAGTTGCAGATGGATCACTGATTCACGTTGATTACAATGTTATTCATTTCCCAAGTTAAATAATTTATAAGTTATGTGTTGCATTATAATAAAGCAGTAGCTTTTTGATCTTTAAGGTGGGTTCTCCTGCTTTTTGTATAAATAGAAAATCTGAAAGTCATAAATGACTACTGTCCTTAAGAATCCTATCCTTTAAAGTACAGAAGTTTTACAATAAACCGAGGGGACAGGGCATTCTGTAAATGTAATGGTACATTGCTTAAAACAGCGGCGTATGTTGGAATAAAAAATATACCTTTGCAGGTTAAGTAAAGAATCACTAATAAAATTGTAACAGACATACATTATACAGCATGGGGTTCATAATGAATAATTGCTAGGTTATTAGTGCTTAACAGATTAAGGGTACTTCCATTTATTACTGTGCTCCACTAAGAATGAGCATTAATTTTTTTTCAAAGCAAATTCACTGGAAACAGACAGTTTAAAATTTATGCTTGTAATGATCGCTACATGGTCCATTAAGACCACCTCTAAGTGAGCTTAATTTGTAGCAGATAAATGTACATGTCTACTTATTTTTCAATGTAGTTTATGGTGCATCCTGCACAGCTGTGCCTAACTGATTAAATCCTCACAAAATTTAAATAGGAAACCCATTACATAGACAGTATTATATCCATTTATCATACACACATTTTTCAGTTTAACTCTCTAAGCCTTTGTGCAGGATATTTTCACTGATTCATTAAATATGTATGGCAAATCCATTTTCTCTCCTGGTTTGTTTTACCCTTTTGTTTTCTGGTTTGTTTGGTTTCTAGTTTTCAGTTCTGTCATCCAATAATTAAGAACTTCAGCATCTGTAAGTACCTTAGAAATGATCCTATGACAGTTGCATGCAGTTCTGGGTCTTATCCTGGGGAAAAGAAGCTGGACTATAACCAGTATGTATGGCAAGGTGATTAGTGTCAACAACCTTGTTTGCCTTCAAGAATGGTTTGTGGACTCTATTTGTCCAGACAGATAGGTTGGGATTACAGGTATCTTTTCCCTTTCTTTGACATTTCCCATTGGTTAGCTCTGGGCATCTCCTGATCTTGTTAAAATACTTTCTAGGATTCCATTCTGAACTGTCCAACTTTTTTTGCTGTAGGTGTTTTGAGTCTCATATATAAGATAATTCTTGCTTCTAGAAATAGGATTAGAAGCGGTCATCCAATTTTAGAGATCAAGTTTACCTGCCCTGAATTATTGTATGAAATCTCTCTTATCGTTATTGACTGTAAATTAAAGCTGTTAACTTGAGTTAATACCTATGCCTTGAGTCATAGGTAAAATAGATGGTATGAATTCCTGTCAGACAAATAGTGCTCAACTTGATTCAAAGCTGTGGAACCTTTACTGGATCTAGGCTACTGCAGGAATCTTGATCATCATATTCTGCGCTTTGCTAGGGGGAGCCTCTCCAGCTGCAGCTAGGTTTATTAAGCTCAGTAGAACTTTGCTAGCAAAACTCGGCAAAATAAGGGCCAACCTTTGTTCAAGCTGTAGGAATATATTTGCTTGTCTTAGAGAAACAAAAGAGAAGTAAAATTTTTGAAGTACAAATATGATTAACTATTGTTCATTTTCACATTCCCTTGATTAAATGTCAGGGACTGGTTCTATGCTCTTTTATAAACTGAATATACGAAGCCACAAGGAAGTGTTGCCCTCCAACTTCTGCAAGAATTGAAGATCTCTTATGAAAGGAAATGTCTATTTAAATAATAGCTTTCTGATATCTGGCTCTGTTTTGTTTCTTTTTATGTGCATATAAAATAGAATCTGGGTTTAATTTGGTTTTTTTTTGTTTTGTTTTGTTTTTGTTTTTTTTTTTTTTGCCTTAGCACTCATGGTATTTTAGACAGAAATTAAAAGCACTTTGTAGTTTTGCTTTTCCCTGTGGTGCAAATAATCACAATGATTTATTATAACCTGTTTAGCCTACCTTTGAAGCCATTGTGTGCTTATATTATGTTTTCCCCACCTCAAAGTTGATAGCGTCAATCCATTTTCCACAGAAATAACAATTATTAATCAATTAAAAAACCTTTCAGATAACAATTAGAAACTAGTGTATATCTTTGTATTCTGAAATTTGTTTCAGTACACTTAGAATTTTGGTTACATGTTAATTGTAGGAAACTATTTTGTGTGTGATGAAGATGAAACTTTTGGTGTTTTACCATTTGCCAACTTGCATGATGGTGTTTTGGTAGGATTTTGATATTCTTTAGAGACTTTCACACACTTACTGTTCAGGCCCTGTGGTTTGAGTTCTCACTTGACTACTTATGCTTTAAAAAGCCAAATCATCTATTGGAACCAGATAGAATTCCCAGCTATGAACTCCCAGATACTGCATGTCTGCTGAACTGCTGCACCACAATTAAGGCAAGGACAGTGAAGAATCCTCTTTATTTGAGGTGCAGATGATGGAAGCAAGTGTTGTTAAAGTGCCAAGATTTTTTTTTTTATTATTCCAAATACTTAGCTGATCTGGTGGTAGTTTCCACATGTAGAATTAGTGCTGCTGGTTCAGTGATTCATTTATTTTTTTTTAATCGGATAAGGAACATATTCTCACTCAAAGTACTCCTGACACCTGAATCATTAAACATTTGGAGAACTGAATGCTTATTACAAAACAGAAAAAAAATGAGTAAGGGTTATAAATGAGATGTTATAGATGGGCCCTCTATTTTAGAAGACTAGGTAAATGCGTAGGAACAGAGTCAAACTGTGGAAAAAGTGTCCTGGATATTCTTTTCAAGTATCACAGAGAAATAGAGGCTGGCTGAATTGGACAGTATTTGAACACCCCCATAGGCGAGGTCACAGTTCTCAAAGACCTCTATGAGAACTTGAATGTCAGG
Source organism: Tricholaema leucomelas (assembly GCA_013400475.1). Taxonomy (NCBI): domain Eukaryota; kingdom Metazoa; phylum Chordata; class Aves; order Piciformes; family Lybiidae; genus Tricholaema lacrymosa; species Tricholaema leucomelas. Next base: position 79,051 of record WAAF01012305.1, on the reverse strand, counting down.
AACTCTGTCCCAGTTCATTCAGAGGCATATGTTTCAGTGTTCATTTTTCTAGTGATCACTGCCAGTAGGAATCAACTGTGACTAGTACAGTGCTGGCTCTAGGGTCTGGAGAGCTGGTGGATTGTTTTCAAGTGTGATAACAAGAAGTTTCACAAGTGTGGGAAAAAAAATATGGCAAGGGCATATGATGATATCTCTACATTTCAGGGAGAGAGTATTAAATTCAAGTTTAAATCTATGATGCTATGAACATGCTCATTGTTTTGTTTCCTTTCAAAAGTGGAAAACTATTCACTAGGAATACAAGTAACTATCCAGTATGTGATTACTTGTCTGTTTATACATACTTGTGTGTATATATATATGTTGGTTTGTTTTTTTTTCTTAATGACAGTACAAAACAGTGTCTTACAGATACAGAAATTTTTGGAGGCTCACTTGTGATATCGGGAAATTTTGGGATTCTAGTGTACATATAGTCACCCACTTCATATATATAAAACCAGTGTTTGTATTTGTAGTGAAGCTGTTCTGTTAAAATGTTTAGCCACTATACATATAAAGAAGTGTTTATTTTAAAAGGTATAACAGTGCAAATGTATGAACCAGAGGAAGTATATGTCGTAGTCTGTTATCTTGAAACCTTACTTACTTCAGGGGAGTCTATCTTATTTCCTTCTGGCAGCAAAATGATTAGCTGCCAGTTGTTGATGAGAAAACAACATCATCAAAACAAACAAACAAAAGACTTCTTTCTGTATCTTATTTCCAGAGCAATCTTCTTAATGTTTTAATTTTTGAGAAATAGCTAATGCTATTGCATATGATTGTTAAATAATCATTACATTTAGAATTATTACTTTAGCTAAATATATCTATTTAGGAATCCATCGGCTCTTCGGTTTCAGATAAACTTTTCTGCAATAAATAGACTCATGGAAGAGACAAACTGGCTACCTAGCAGAAAGTGGAAGACTATGTAATAGTTTCTGGAGTATTTCCAGAGCAGAAGAATAATAATTGGTAACTGCTTTACTAGGAAGAAAATGACTCTTAATCTTCTGAGGATTTTGAAAGCAGTAATGTCTTGGGTCCAAATTATTTTAGGTAGTTAAACATGTCGATTCTTGGGTGCTTGGCTGAACTATAGCCCCTATTACATCTTATTTCAGCCTTTAGAGTTTAAATAAATTGCATGACCAACTCAGAATGGAGTTTAAGGTGAGAATACATAGAGCCAGCAGGGTAAGAAGTAGGATTTTGCCTTAAAGCTGAGCTAATTAAATTAATGAAAATTCAATTAGCATAATAATTATGTATAAATTAAAATGAATATAAAAATATTTTCTACATGAGAAAGGGACAAATGTAATTAATAATAGTCCTTAATTTTTTTTCCCAGTGAGATGGTTGTCATCCTCCAAATGATAGAAAATTAAAATATGTTCATAACAGAAGCTGGTCTGTGGGGGAGCAACTATAATGTCTTGAGTTCTGTCTGGGGTGGATGAAGGGTGAGTTGAGAGCTTGTGGGTGTGAATTAAGGGGCAGACTAGCATGGGTGATACAGTTATGGGTGTTTATTATAGGCCATCTGATCAGGATGAGGAAGTTGATGAAGCCTTCTATAGGCAGCCAACAGCAGCCTCACAATCACAGGCCCTGGTTCTCCTGGAGGATTTTAACTATCCAGATACTTGCTGGAAGGGCTACTAAGCCAGCTAGTCACAGTCCCGTGCATCAATGACAACTTCTTGAAGCAAATGATGGATGAGCCAACTAGGAGAGAAGCACTGCTGAATCTTATCCCCAGTGACAAGGAGAGTCTGGTTCAAGCAGTGAAGGTTGAGGGCAGCCTTGGCTTCAATGATCACAGGATAATGCAGTTCAAGATCTTGTCTGGTAGGAACAGGATATCAAGCAGGACTACCACCCTGGATTTTGTAAAGGCCAACTTTGACCTTTTCAAGCAATTGTTGTGGGAAATCTTATGGGACAGGGGACTAGAAGGCAAAGGGGCCCTTGATAGTTGATTAATCTTTAAGGACCTCTTCTTCCAAGCTCAAAACCAAAATTTCCCAGCAAGTAGGAAATCAAGAAAGGGAGCCAGGAGACTTGCATGATTAAGTAAGGAACTGCTATGCAAACTTAAATGGAAGAAGAGTCTACAGATCATGGAAGGTGGGGAGTATAAGACTGTTGTCAGAGGATGTAGGGAGGCAATTAGGAAGGCTAAGGCCTCATTGGAACTCAACCTTGCAAGGGAAGTCAAGGATAACAGAAAGGGCTCTTTCAAATACATTGCAGGAAAAACTAATGCTAGAAGCAATGTAGACACAGTGCTGAATGAGGTGGATGCCTTGGTGACAGAGGGCACAAAGAAGGTGGATTTCCTAAATGCCTTCTTGATCTCCTTCTATACTGATGGAGACTGTCCTCAGGGGCCTCTGACACCTGAGGCACCAGAGGAAAGCATGACAAAGGAATCTTCTCTGATTGATGAGGACTGGGTTAAATAACAGTTGAGTAATTTGGACATCTGTAAGTCCAGGGGTCCTAATGGCATGCACCCACAGGTGCTGAGGGAGCTAGCACAGATCATTGCCAGACCGCTCTCCACCATCTTCACTAAGTCATGATGGACAGGAGAGATGCATGGGTACTGGAGGGCAAACACCACTCCAATATTCAAAAAGGGTGAGAAGAAGGACCCAGGCAACTATAGACCAGTCTGCCTCACCTCCAACCCTGGAAAGGTAATGGAGCAACTTACCCTTGGCATATCAAGGACAAGAGGGTCATTAGGAGCAGTCAACAGGGTTTTACAAAGGGGAAGTGTGGAGAGGTGTGGCCAGACTCCACTGGGGCAGCAGCAGAATCTGTCTTTATTTCAGCTACTTTTTTATACTATAGCACAGACAGAGCATTAATGTAATCTATGTTGTACAACCTTGTTTTTCTAACAGACTCTTCCTCTCCATGCCTTTTTTTTTTTTTTTTTTTCCCCAGGGCCACCTGAGCTGTTATCTTAGCTGGCCCTTTATATCTTACTCTGCTCCTCTCCCATAGAGGAGCCTTTCTAACTCCTGGGAGCCGAGGCTGTTCACAGTTCTACACAGCTCATTATTTTACTGTCTTGCATTTCTTCTTTTTGCATTCCCACAGGGAAATCATGTTTGACCAAACAGATAGCCTTTTATGAGGACATAACCAGGTGGCTAGATGATAGTAGAGCAGCAGATGTGGCTTATCTTTATTTCAGTAAAGCATTTGACACAGTCTCCCACAGCATCCTTCTCGATAAACTGAGACAGTATGGTCTGGCAGATGTGGTCAATGGGATGGAGTCTAGTTGGAGGACTAGTGAATCCAAGAACATTGAGGGAAAGAAAGAGGAAGGAGGAGGAGAAGAATGAAAAGTTGGGTGATTGGTAGTAGATGGAAAATGCTTACAGGTTCTAAACTTGCAAATTGTTTACATTTGGACAAAACCTCCCATCTTTTGTGTTAGAAGTCCAAATCCAATATTTTGCTTTGACTTTCCTAATTTTCAGCTTGTACTTCTTCATTTTCAGTGTCTGTGTACTGTGGAAGATTATAGCCTTACATACTGGCTCTTACAAACCCTAGCAGCTTCTGGACAATTGCTGGCTGCTGGGTATTCTTAATAACTTAATTAGTGCACTGAAGCAACACAGAGTAGCTGCTATTGCCTGTTTCAGTGGTGCAGGCACATCCAAATACATTGAGTCAAAAAGTGTTTACTACTGATGTCCCTTGTGGCCAGTGTCATCTTCTAAAAGACTTCTTAGGAGAAGCATATTCTTATCAAGTTTCCTTTGGCAACATGAGCAATTTTTTTCTGCTATATTTTGTGGCTCATCATTTGAATCATCCTTTAAGGATATGCTTCAGGCTGAAATCTTATTTGCACTATTAACTTCTAATCTCTAATAACTCATTAAAGAACATCAGATAGTCTCCAAATAGGCTTTTTATTAATGTTTTGTTAAAGAATAATAAATTATCTTCCTGTTAAAACAGGATTTTGCAGCATCTGCAATGTAACCTTGATACTTCAAAACTCTTCAAAAGACCTTGCAGAGCCTTCCTGATAGATTGAAGAGTATACTGTTTTATCAGAGGGTATGCTCAGAGAAACCACTGTTGGGTTTTTTTCTGAGCACTTATATCTTTGCTTGTATCTCAGATTTGAGTTTTATATACATGTATAATAAATATATAGTGTATACAACTATATTTATGTACTTCAGAGAGATAAATAGCTCATGAAATCTAACTAGCTTTTCCTTTGAATTCTGCTTGATAGGTTTCAGTTATTTATCTTGAATCCATTGTTTTCTCAGATGAATTTTGCAGAACGAGTCTTGAAGTCTAATGTTTTCCTGAATAAGTGTTATGTTTAGAAATGGAACATTGATAGCTCTTAGGCCCTACACAGACATAACTGAGAGGAAAGGCATGTTCATGTGTGCCTGGAGACAACCTGAGAAGATAATGGTTTTCTCGTCTGCTGTCAAGCTTAGCTGATGCCCTATTTTGTATCTGAGAGTCTGATGGAGGGAAGGCTGTCATCAGTATTGCTGCTGTCTTTAGACGTGTTTATAGTTTGGTGTTTTGCTGTGATGTAAAGGAAAATTTAAAGTACTTCCATACATATTGAATAAGGGTTTTCAAGAATTAATCAGAAGCTCTAATCTAGCTCTTTAAAATGCTCTTGAAGTTCAGCCTTTGATAAGAAGATACAAGTTTTTGTCTTGAGATTGGAAAGAAGAGTGCAAGCCCGTTTCATGCATACAGGTTAGATGGCACCCAAGTTAGCAGAAAGTTAATCACAGCACCTGAAATTAAAAAAAAATGTAAAAACTTAAACTGTACTAGCATATATGAACTTGAATGTTTACCCCATGAATAGCCTCAGTTCTTCAGCTCAATATTTAAGTCAAACAGAAATCATAGTGTCTATGGAACAATGTTAGCAGGAGACATATTTCTTAATTGTCTTTTGTCTATGTATGTATGTGCAAAATATTTCAGATTACCCAACACAAAACACCTCCTTTGAGCAGTCATAGAGTGCCACTGAAACCTATCTTCTGACTCATAGCTTAACACAGTTTTTCTACTGTTGTAGCCGATATGTTTCTATGAAAAATGTTGCTAAGTACTTATCTGGAATTATTGAAGGACTTGACCTTCTTCTGTGAAGTATTAGCAATATTACTGAGTTCTCTTTTAATAGTGTTTTTGTTATCTCTGCCCTTGTTAAGTCCCTTTTTCCAAATGGTATGGCTTACTAGTTTAGATGCTACTTTCGTTGCAATTATAGCTACTATGGCAATATTTAGTTACATTTTTAATACTTTGTTACTGTACATCATTTTTAGATCCTCATTGCTCCTTATTAGAAGTTATTTAAGCTCTTGGCTCTAACTGGGTAATGAAGCATGTTTATGATGTAAGCTAGCAAAAGCTTACATAAAGATTTTGTTACATTTGAGACAGTCTGTTGTGCCTCATTTGGATTTTTGCGTGTTGTCACTTAGGTTAGCTAAATACTATAGAACTGTACGTAAATGGTAGCTGGTACAGGCTCCTCTGGAGTAACTTCGTGAGTGCACTGTATATGCAAGATCTCTTCATACATCACTTAACATCTGGTGTGCTGCCACCTTCTTCTGGTCTTTTTCTTCCACTCACACGGATCAAGTGTAATAGGATGCAATGTGTGAGATTAATAGCTTTGTTCATCTGAGGAGAACTGTGGGATCCTTAAAAACAAACAAAAAACAACTACTCAAGGATAAATTGAAGCAAAGGAAAAGTATTGATGTGGCCCTGAGAAGATAACATTGAAGATAATGGTGTGATTTGCCTCCTTTCAGTCATAATTTTGTTTTGTTTAGTGCTCGTGTGGCCTCTGTGTGTATTATACAAGCATTTAATAGTTGTGTTTATTTCTTCTCACAAAATCCTTGCAATGTAAATACTTATTACTATTTTTAATGTCTTCATTAGTTGTAGAGATTTGAGGCCTACAGCCTAAAGACTGCAGAGATATTCCAACCAGGGAAGACCATGTAAAGGTGGCATTTGAGAACAGCATATTTGTGATGGCACAATGATGTGACTGAGTTGCTAAGCCATGTCTCTTGAGCACTTATGAATACAGATGAAGCACCACATAAGACTAGTACTGCCTGAGTGCTTATGGGATAGACCTTGTATCCTGCATGGTCTTTGCTGTGTACTGTACCATGTAGAAGCATCACCTTAAAGCATCATTAAGACAAACTTTTGTGTTCTGTCACATTGAGTTGCTCAAACTATGTTTTGAAACTGAATCCATGTCACATGAGTCCTACATAACTGTCTTTGGCCATTTTTATTTCTGCATGTACCATACTAAAAAGTTAAAAGCATAGAAATTAACTAGTAGGTCTTACCTGCTCAGTTGGGAGGAGCATTCACATTCAATGGAAACAAGGCCAACTGTCCAGAGGACATACCAGCCTTTGCAAAATACTGTCAAGTATTGTGCAAGCTCCTGAGACTGCTCATTTAGTGTACGTGTAGTTGATTTTTTTGTTAAATTTGGTTTACAGACTAGTGTTGGTCGTACTGTTACATTTTAATTGCTTCTTTGAGAGTGTTTACAGGTGCACTATTACTAGAGCTACTTACTGTAATGCCCTCTTTGAGTAAAGTCAGGCAGCTCATGCTAATTGCTGGACAGAGACACTCTGTGATGTAATATGCAATATCACTTACGCTCTGTTCATAAAGACCTGACTTTTCAGATGTTCAGTGTGCAACAAGAAGTTTTTCGTTGGGCTAAATCGCACTATTGATTTTTTTTTTTTTAATTAGGTTTTAATGAATTCACTTAATTGTATATTTGTCAAGGGACTACAAAGATTGGGTTGTGATAATTCATTTACTTTATTTACTTTTATTGTGTCTAACAATGAAAGTAAATAAAGTAAATGGAATCTTTTCTAGATATCTAGGATTTTCATGTTAGCTTCTTTAAGGTGCAGCACCACCTTTCTGTATATCATCAATAAAATATGTAAGATTGCAGGAAGCTGTTTTGTGTAAAAGCTGTTGAAGTAATCCAGCTGTCATTTTTTTTTTTCTTCTTACTGCTTGCTCCTGCACCATTTTGATTAAACTACTTGACTGAAATTGCTCAATAAGGATTTTTTTTTACTTTTGCTGCTTTGTTAGTCTTTGGCACTGTGAACTAAAAACCTACTTTTCCTTGTTAATGTTTGGCAACATATAATCCTCTGTTATGGTTAAGAGCACACCATGTTCTTTTCCATGAGCTTTTCTTACACTGTTTTATTTAAATTATGTGCTTTAGATGAAGAAAATCATGTTCTATACCAACCCCAAAACACTCATTAAATGGTGCTTATACAGCTTTTTATTCTTGAAGGGCCATGGGTACCTGCTGTAACTTTGTAATTATGACTACATTTCACACTTCTAATAGAAAAATCACATCTTTTTTCCTGAAATAATTAAGTAGTTTAAAAAACTCTAATGATTTCTCAATCTGTGTACTTTAAAAACCTCTAATGATTTCTGTGTAAGATTTTTCTTTCTCATCACCTTTGCTAATATACTGGACTCTCCACTGTGCTGGACAGCAATTATGAATATTTTTTGCTGAGCAGAATCCTGGGTCAGCATGGTTTTCTTGTGCAATGCAGAATGAGTCTGGCCCTTGGTCAGTAACCCCTTCAAGGCAGGACAGCAACAGCCTTTCACAAGCTCCTCTTGATCCATCAGTTGTCTGTTGTAGGAGAGTTGCTGAACACTTCACTGTACCTCAGTGGGCCATATCTTTCTTAGCGTGACTGCACCTAATCCCAACAGCAGATGAAATTGTTATTCCAACAACAGTCCTCCAGGTTTCTTCCTCTCTGAGATAGCAGTTTTTAGTGAATGCGTCTATTCTTTAGTTACAGGGATGTATACTTTGATACTGACCTACTATAAGATGTTGAGTAAATAAGTCACCGCATCTTTCCATAATTTTGTTCTTCCTACATAACTTTATTCTGTGTTTTACATTCAGCCTGTAGTCTTTCAGCCTTTCTCATTAGGAAACATTTTCACTATTACATATTTTACTGGTTCTGCCATTGAGCATTGCAAAAAAGGATTTCAGAATGTGTTTAATTCTGTATGAATTGCTTAGGAAAGAATTGGTCAATTCATACACAAAGGCATGCATAACAAATCTAGATTGTCATATGTTCACATTTAATTTCAATAAACATGTTCATCTAGAGGATTTGTGCCTTTCAAACTAAATATTAGATATAACTTTAGTTCCCTTTTAGGTCAAACCAGCAGCTTGGTGAATTTACACTGGTGGCTTTACATCTGAATCTGTCATCTTTTCCAGAACTATTTGGATATGAGGGCCTGTTTCAGACAATTAAAAAAGACACAGAGCTAATACAACTGTGCCTAAATACGGCTCCTAAACTTGTGCACAGCTGTTACCATGTAGAAATATGCACTTCGTACGTGTTATCCAGTTCTGTACCAGCAGTTTAGGTTTATGGTATCAATGTGCTGCATGTAAGACTATTTCAGTATTTGGTCATGCAGAACCTTGCTTTCTAAATTAGGTTTTGGGTTTTATTCTTGGACAAAATTTTATGCATATATTTGCATATTTTACGTGTATTTTTAGAAGGAATCACTGTAAATTGAACTTATATAATGGTGAAATACATACTCAGTTATACTCAAGCTGTAACTTACGTAAATATAAACAAGGGTATGTATCCCAAAGTGAAAATCGCACAAGGTCTAGCTGAAATGTGGAAAATATCTTTTTTTGAAAAGGGTTTTTCAGACTTCCTTAGAAGATAATTTCACAGTGAGAAACCCCTATTAGCTTTTCCTTTCCAAGTTCAGCTTTTGCGCTGTTTCATGCAGTTATTCCTACCCCCTGGGCCAACATTTCTTATTTTTCCCATTTTTGGTATGTATGTCTTTCAGAAACTTAAGTATGCTTGTCATTAATCTGTCAGCTTAGAAATAGTTAGCAAGAAAACAAAAGTGCCTCAGTGGTACAAGATACAAGGTATACAGCACTTTTTGATTGCTGGGTATAAGTTTGTCAAACTGCATTTCAGCTTTTTGCATAATGTAGGAGGAATGAAAATATACTTCATTTTTTCCCCTCTTAAATCTTGAGTTAAACACTTTTTTTTTTTACTTACTTGATCTTTTTGATCAGCTTGTGTTACAATGCTTGGATCAGACTGGGGACTTTAAGTGATCTAAAATGTAAAACTTTTCCTCCTACGGAGGTTATATGCCCTCTTAACTCTTTACCTATTTCTTCTTGATCTAGTGCCACTAGAGGACCAGGTCATTTCCAAGTAGCAGATGTTGAAATGTTCTTTGACAAGAAGTGCTGCACTTATTTACAGCACACAATCTTTGTTGGGAGTATAATTGTTTCCTACCATCCATGATTTTTATTTTTCTTTTGTTTTACCTTATAGTTATCAGCAGTGCTGTTTGTCTTGGAACTGCAGATTTTCCATAAAAGAAAGTCTGGTTTTGTCAAAGTAAGTGAATAAAACCATTTTTATGGTATAGCAAGAGAAAAGGCTGAAGCACATTTAAGGCTATCTCCTGAAGCATACACATCTACAGAAAGAGGACAGAAGCATTGCAATGGATTGTTAAAGGGAATTATGCATGCTAAGGTCCATCCGACAGTTTCCAGATGCTGCAGGTAGAAGTGACAAAGTTCTACACCTGAGAATGCATTAGGAGGATATTTTAAGTGAAGCTGACCATGGAGGAAACAATGTCTTGACAGAAGTAAATGGTCATGGTGAAATTCTGCTGAATAGTTAAACAGGGAGAGAAGAGAAGGACATAAAAGTTTGATAGGCTGGTCTGTACATTAATAGATGTAAGCAGCGGACTTGAAGAGATCTGTGGTAGATGACTACTGTTCTAAACTTGAGTAAATAGAAGTTTAATGTCTCCAGTAAGAAATAACAAGTTTCCTTTTTGATATTATTACTGTTCTCTGATTATATGATGGTAACTCTTGTAATCACAAGAAAGTTAAGGCAACCACCAAAGCTTTGCCTTTATTGAGAAAAAAGCATGGCAGTATTCAGAAAAATGTAGTCTGAGGGAGTCACATAAATATTACCACCTTTGTATCTGGAAGCTTAAAACAATTTAGTAATTACTCCCTCAGTATGGATTGTATTTAATACATTAGTTGTGTTTGCATATGAGACACAGGTATATGCATAGAGACCTCAAAGTAATCTCTGTCAGACTTCATGAGTTATGAGTCAGGTGAACATCTGCAGCCAGTACAAAAAGTGTGCTTAGTCAAGCAGTTTATCAGGACCACGTTAAAACTGCTTCTCACAAGCCTTTCCTGTTAATTGAGCTAGGACATAAAATAGCATCTGCAAATGTTTGTCTCTCAATCCCAAAGCAAGGAATTATTGCTTGGCTATTTGCAGAGTATAACTTAAGTGGGGTACATCCAGAAAAGCAGTACAGCAGACAACCAAATACAACAGTCTCAAATACTTGGGATAAGATTTATGCTCAGTGAAATATATGTCTACATGGCTGTTGTAGAAGATATTGTTTTCCTGGAAGTGAAAATCAGCATCTGTCCAAGGCTGTCTGCACTTTCTTACTAGTCTGTAAAAGAATAAGAGGATTCATGTAAACCTAGAGATAACTAGTCAGGTCTTCTAGTTCATCTTCTTACACTGTCATTTGTTCAGAAGTTTTGTTGCTGATATGTAGTCCAGGCAGTCTAATTAGGTACAGAGACAATCTAGAAATACAGTAGTGTATTTCTATTTTAGTGAAGTGCTGTGGGAGTCTTAGTTTTAAATACTTCATTTGCCACTGTTAGGACAAAAAGTTATGGCAATCAGCAGTTCATCTGATTCAGCATTCCATAAAGCTTCATTTTGAAAACTAAAAATCAAACACATGATCTCTAGATACTGAATATCTAAAATATTTTACATGTAGTAGTATTTATCTTTACATCCTTCCTGGTGAGTAAAGTGATGCTGAAGATTACAGACCCACAGCAGTTGTGAAAGGAATAAAAATGTTTTGGGGTAAAGAGTTTGACATCTACTAGATTGTTTTTAATACTTATTTAGAATTCCCAAAAGCAGCATTTAGAGCAAAATTAATTTTGCTGTTTATGGTATAAAGAACAAATACACAACCACTTAATTATGTAGACTGAAATTGATGCTTATGTTTTTAGAAGAATTTAGTGGAGAAGTGACTTTCTGTATGTGTCACCCATCTACGCTTTCTTGCTTTTGACTCTGTGGTTGTATTGTTGGATTTTTTTTGTGTGTAGTTAGGTTTTATTTTTTGTTTTGATTTTCTTTTTTCTGAAATTGCCACTTGAAAAAGCTTTGTTTTAAATCCCCCTCCAAAATCACTTATGAGAGGAGAAAAAAAAAAAGGCAGATTCAGAGCCTCATTAAAATTAGTGTGCTTGACCTTGTGCTTTATCTGAAGCTAATGGAGTAGTTGGATATGAAATGCACTTATTTACCCTATCCCGAAAGAAGATGTTTAAGACAAGTCAGATAAACTGTCCTCTACAAATGCCCATTTCTTACCACTGGCTTTAATGGGATACCTGAGACAGAGAGATATAGGTGGATTCAGACACTTACTGAAAAGTGGAAATCCCTCTCTCTCTTGCTATCCTTCCTTTGTCTTTCTCTTGACTTCAAGGACTGAGCTTTTATCCTGGCATATCAAGGAGTACAGGAATGAAAGGATACAGGAATCAAAGGATGATTTTCATTTGCTTTCCACTTCTATTTTGAGAAAGGAAACATTGTTTTTTGAGGAAAATTTGGTGTTGGTTTATGTTAGTGCTCAATTATTCATTATTTAGACAAGGGTAAATATTAGGATTTGAGAACCCAGCACAAGAGTAATAGATTTTTTCCTTTCTTTAAGTAAAATAACCTATTTGCTTTACAGCCAGGCATTTACTGTTTCAATATGTTCAAGCCTAAAAGTCTGAAATCAGTGACACAGATGTGGTTCACACAAGGTTCACCAGCATGGTGCTTCAGTATTCTGGCTTGTTGGAAAACTTCCAGAGCATTTAGGAAAAGAACATACTGAAGAAATGCAAACTGTTATTCAGACAATTAATTGAGAAAATATGTTTTTCCATAATTGAGATTAGCTTTGTTAATTTTTATTTATTCTCAGCAAAATTTCCCCATATGGAATGAAAAATATATTCACAGACCTACAGACCTGTTATCTAGAGTTACAACAGTTATATATCAATCTGAAGAAGTTTTAGCATACTCTGCTTTTCAAGGGCTTTGTGTGACTCCTGGGTGGTTTTAGGAATGAAGTGGCAGCAAACTGCACAAGCCAAATCCACTACTGTTTTAACAATCTAGTATTGGTGCCTAGATCATGTTTTCTATGTGGAATTTGTCTGACTATTTAAAACTTGTAAACCCTAAATAATAAGACTATTTGTTTTAGATTCTTCTTTCCAGTACAGGATTACCAATGTATTGGTTTCAGGGGACGTGAAAGAGACTGTAGGAAAATGCTAGTCAGTGATGTTGTGCTCCTCTCATGAGTTCCTAAGAACTGATGCAACTGAAAGATAGACTGATGTGGAACCATTCTAAACAAAGTACAATTAAGCTATTGTCCTTTATGTAAGATTATGACACATTAAGGCTTTCCCAGTCCTTAGATTAATCTACTCCAGATGCAAAAATGTGCAGATCAAAATCCAAAGTGTTTTCTGTAGGGAGGACCTTCCAGGCTTTCCACATAGTAATGAAATATGATACAAAGCAGCACAGTGTCAATAAATCTACAGGATAAAGGTCAGGTTTACATCGATGGACAGAGCTGGCAAATGCGTTTGTTCCTGCTATGTCTGTGTTTTAAATGCCACCCTCTGATGAACCTAGTGCAGAAATACACTTTTGGGTTTGATGAGATGTCAGTTTTGTTCAGCGCTGATCAAATAAGATGAATGGAAGTGAAACAAGAGCAAAAATATTACTTCTGTCATTTATTTTTTATGCATTACAGGAAGTGGGTCAGTCAGGGAAATTTCTCTTAAACAAATAGCAATCACTGCACAATATCACCCATTGATCTATTTCACAGCAGGCAATAGCCTTTTTGTCAGAAAGGACATACAATTCAAATACCACAGAAGATTCAGAAATGCCCATGACAGCTTTAAAAAGTATCTTCCCTTCCTTTTACTTGCCAAGCCATCCTTCTCCACAAATCAATCTAGGCTCAGAGGCAGGGCATTGCAAAAGCACTTCCAGATCTATAGCAAAGGCAGACAGCCAAAGAAAACCTAAAAAAATGTGCAACTTAAGTATTGTCTAATATAAAGCAAGTTCAGCATTTAACAAAGATAATTTGTTTTCTAAGACATAAACATAAAAAACCCTAGACCTGGTGAGTTGACAAGCACATGAGCTCAGCCACCATTTTGCTTGACAATTTAAGGCCCTATGCTTAGGCTAGGTAATGTAGTCTGTCACAAATTCATCTTCCTTAGAAAATGTTATTGAATGTTAGGGTCCATGTAGCCCACAGGATTGTAAATGGTTGGGGTTTAAAAAAAGTATTTTGTGGATAAACTGTTCTGAAAACTTTCTATTACACTTAATTTGCTGGTGAAATTATTTTAAAGTTTTTTAATCCAATATTCTGCTTTGAATGATTCTAAGCAACTTCCATGTGTCTGAAATGACGTAGCTAAATCCAGATATAATAATCTAAATAAGTGACCAGTGTTCCTGAGCATTTATAACCTGCATGCAGCTGTATGTTAGTTCCAGTTTACTACCTGCATGTCCACACAACTGAAAAACAATACAACAAATTCTTTATTAGTATTTTCCCAATAGAGAATGTCTGCTTTATAGGAGTTAAATATTCAGTTTTAAAAACTATTTCATTTTGCTTGACAAGTGTTTTTGCTTAATGGAAAAAAAAAAAAATCAGGGATTATATCTTTTGCTGAAGATGTGTGTTTTAATGCCATGGTACCCATAAACAGAACTGGTTTGATTTAATTCAAAATACTTTATTTATAGAGGTCAAATGAAACACCTGTAAATCATAGTGAGTATCTGAAACAAACATTTCTCTAGTAATGAACTAGGATGTGAGAGAAATACTGAGAACCTCTCATCTCTGGCTGAAATCTGGGTTTACAGGTAGCTCATAGTATTTATCACTTCTCTCTTTAGAGGTGAGTGTAAACATCACTTTTCTCTTCAAATATGAGGAGGAAAATAACAGCACTCATGAAAGAGAAATCTGTTTAGGATGAATTTGAAATGAGAAGGAAAACACCTACATTCATATTGCTGATTTGTTCCTGCCCTGTCCACTTGTATTATATACAGTATTTATGTATTCACCATTCAATAGAAAAAAGCTGCAGATCTTAACCATGGTAACCATTGTATCACTTCCCATGTAGTACACCAATCTTAGCCTTGGAATGCAGAGAAGTGCCATTTAAAAACGCATGTGTTCAAGGCTTCCCAAGTGTGATTATATTAGTATAAGATTTTTTCAGGGGAAAAAAAATCTATACATAAGACAGTCTGTGTTCTCAATAATTCCCCAGCTTTTCAGAGTTGTTTTAAAACATGGAGACTATAACAAGGGAAAAATCTGAGGACAGGGCTCACAGCATGGCATATCTAGAGCTTATTACTGCCTTTTCCTTCTACTTTTTCTCTCTGTTGTAAGAACACAATCCTGTTTAATATCTTTATTGATGACCTGGATGCAGGGTTTGAGTCCATCATCCGTAAGTTTGCAGATGACACCAAGCTAGGAGCAAGTGTGGATCTGTTGCGGGGTAGGAGAACCCTGCGGAGGGACCTGGACAGGGTGCATGGGTGGCAGAGGCCAATGGGATGAGATTTTATGAGGCCAAGTGCAGGGTTCTATGCTTTGGCCTTAACAACCCCAAGCAGCGCTACACACTGGGGACAGAGTGGTTGGAGAGCAATCAAGAAAGGGACCTGAGGGTACTGGTAGATAGTAGCTGAACATAAGCCAGCAGTGTGCTCAGGTGGCCAAGACAGCCAATGGCATTCTGGTCTGTATCAGGAACAGTGTGGCCAGTAGGACAAGGGAGGTTATTCTTCCCCTGTACTCAACACTGGTCAGGCCACACCTTGAGTACTGTGTCCAGTTCTGGGCTCCACAATTCAAAACAGATGTTGAGATATTGGAACGTGTCCAGAGAAGGGTGATGAAGCTGGTGAGGGGCCTGGAACACAAACCCTGTGAGGAGAGGCTGAGGGAGCTGGTATTGTTTAGCCTGGAGAAGAAGAGGCTCAGGGTAGACCTCATTGCTGTCTACAACTACCTGAAGGGAGGCTGTAGCCAGGTGGGGGTCGATGTCTTCTCCTAGACAACCAGCAACAGAACAAGGTGACACAGTCTCAAGTTGGGCTGGGGGAGGTACAGGCTGGATGTTAGGAGGAAGTTCTTCCCAGAGGGAGTGATTTGCCATTGGAATGGGCTTCCCAGGGAGGTAGTGGAATCACTGCCCTTGGAGGTGCTCAAAAAAAGCATGGATGAGGCACTTAGTGCCATGGTCTAGTTGATTGGATAGGGCTGGGTAATAGGTTGGACTGGATGATCTTGAAGGTCTCTGCCAACCTGGCTGATTCTATGAGTCTATATTAAATCCTATAATCTATTTAAAAAAAAAATGTGGTTTGGGGATTTTAGCTATACTTGCCATAATGGCACTTGTGTGATATCACATAGTATGTGTAATTATGCAGTACAGCAATATGTAGTGGCATTGTTAATGAAAAAAAACTCCACATAGTATTTTAGGGAAATATTACAGAATATGTATTATTATACACACTCTCATTTAATAGTAATGCCAGAAAAAAAAGAGACAAAGTGTATTTTCTAAAGGTTTTGTGACTTTCACCACAAAGATCATAGAATGCACCTGGGACATGTAAAGGTCACCTAGTCAAACCATCCTGCAGTAAGCAGGGATCTACTGTGCAATATGGGTTTTACACAGGAGGGCCAAGAAAGACTCTTTCCATTCTGTAAACATTTCACCTACTGGTATGTTGGTATTCCACTAAAGTCAGGGAAGACTTGTCTAGTGTGCTTGTAATGGTAACCCTTGTTTGGCATGTTTCCATGGAGCTTCTGTGTCAAGGCATTGAACACATCCCATCTACATGATGGCTTAAAGGGCTAGGTTTGGGAGCCAGCTTTAGGTAATGGTGGAGGTGCATGGCTAAGAAGAGAGCTGTGTGAACTCTGCTGAGCAGTCTTAGCATGGATCCCATCTCCTCACTTGGAAGTAATGTTGGCCTTAGTTCTTGTGTGGTTGATCTGTGCTGCAGCCATGCCTGTGTCCTGGCTGATCTGGGCTCTTCTCAGAGACTTAATTCTCTGCCTTGAACTTGGACCCATCTGGTGATCTGGGCTCTTGTCTAAATACATTACATTCACTAGATTTGTTGTTCTTCCCTCGCTCTGGTGTGATGGGATTGTCATTTTGTCCGTGAAACCTCTGTGGCTGTCTTCCTTGTTTTTGTAGTGAGTTCCCAGTTTGGCTTACCCTCTTGAAGCAGTGACCTATCTGCCCAGCTGCACTACAGAAGTGAAAGAACTATCAGCTTCAAATTGTAAATGAAGCAGGCAAAGCCAATCCAAATGAGACAATAGACACTGTAGACCATGCAGACGCATTTTGTTCAATGGCCTAAAAGAACTTACTTTTCAGTGTCACTCTGTTTTGACCAAATGAAAGATTTGGTACCCAGTTACCAGGTAAATGTAAATTTTACTGGAGGGAAGATTTTTATCTTTTTCCTGATTGATAGGAAATAAGACTTCTTGTGAAAACAAGAATCAAACCATGTATATTGCACACAACTCACAAGCTGAACTATACCTAATGTTAGATCAACTTTTCTGTGTTTACAGACTGGATGGAGATCTTCTGTATATGTACCAGATACCCTAATGTAATATCCTTCAAGGAGGATCAGTTATATTTTACTGCTCCAAACTACCCACTAGCTCCTTTGTCTCTCAGACATCTTTTAGATTGCTGCTCTGTCTAAAGCACCTTCCTTCCAATAATTACTACCTATATGTGACCACTGTAATTGTGACAGAGAACAAAAAGGGATCATTAAGAGGACTTTGTGTATTGATGCAGTGAGACTGAGCTGTGTCCTTTTTTACCCTTGCAGAGAATGTTGCTGAGAGTGTTCCAGTGACAATGAACTTAGTGGTTGTCTTCAGAACATTAATGCTTTTGTTGTTTTGAAGACAGCAAATATTTGATAAGCAAGCAGTGAGCTATCCCACAGAAAAGTTCTTGCGGTGGCAAATAATTTAACTCATCCTTGCTGACTAAGCAGTTGTTCTTATATACAGTTTCCAGTCGTACTTTATAAATGACTTTAATTTACAGTGCATTACAAGGCTATACCTCTAAATCCCCATGCAATAATTTGTATCCTTTCCTTTGGTAGTTTAATTGTTGGTAATTTTTTTTTAAGGTAATGACTTGATAATCCAATCCAACAGCTTCTTTCCCTTGTTCCTGAATAATAAATCTTCAGGTACTATTTATTCCAATTATCTTAGGTACTTATTTTAAAACTTTCTAATCCATGCAGCACAAATAGTATTATTCTTACATTTCCTTGGGGAAAGAAAAAGCATCAACAAAGCTTATTTCTTTACATAAATACTTAAGAGAACATTTAACTAGATTTGCTAGTGTAGTTGAGAAATTTACAATAAGCAAGGTACATACTTGATGTTTCATAGAATCATAGAATGGTTTAGGTTGGAAGGGACCTCAAGGATCATCCAGCTCCAACCCCCCGCCACAGGCAGGGACACCTTCCACTAGAGCAGGTTGCTCAAGGCCTCATCCAGTCTGGCCTTAAATGCCTCCAGGGAGGAAGCATCCACAACCTCCCTGGGCAACCCATTCCAGTGTCTTACCACCCTCACTGTAAAGAACTTCCAGTAGAAGGGAACACATTGTTGTTAAAAAGGAAAGCACCTGGGCGCAAATGTCTTTTGCCAGTGTGTGAGGCTCCTAGAAAGGAGTAGAATGGTGCATGGTATTCAGGCCTAGGCCATTACTGGCTGGAGTTATCAAGGGAATGATTGCTTGTGTTTTCTAAGCAGATTTTGTGGTGAACCCAGCAGCAAAGGACACATTGGGGTTTAATAGGAAACAACTTAGGAACAAATGCCTTTTTCCAGTGTGTGAGGCTCCTAGAAAGGAGTAGAATACTGCATTCTATTTAAGCCTAGGCCATTCCTGGCCGGAATTATCAGGGGAAAGAACGGATGCATTTTCTAAGCAGTTTGTATATTGATACTGTTTTTTCCTACTTGTGGAATGGAAGCGCTTGTGTTCAAGCAAAAGCTTAGAAGAGATTGTGAGCTCTGTCATGGTAGTCTTTAAGAGAAGTCTTCACAGTCTCATTAGAGAACTTCTTAAAAGTACATCATGTAATGGGTTTGGAACTTAAAACACTCTTCTTTATGAAGAATAGGTCAGTCCTGCCAACTCACTGCTCATGGAATTGTCTTATCTCTAATTTTCCATATCTGTGTCTCATGTAGTTCCTTAGAATTTCAGAAGTGAAGCACTGCATCTGGTAGCTGCTTTGACCTCACTAGCTGATGAAAAGGGTTTTTCGAAATGACAGTATTCATAAATACGTATGAAATGCATTCTAGTTGTCAGTACAATAGAGACTTCCTGAAGAATCTGTTTTGCTTGAGAAGAAATGTAAAAATTCCAAATTTCCCAGTGTGCATGTGTGTCTGGACTGCAGGGCAGTTTTGTTGCTGTTGTCTTCTTTAAGCCTTGGAAAATGAATCTACTGTTACGTGTCATTGTTAAATACCAAATGTATTAAATTCATGCCACGTCTTCAAGCTTCTGTTAAAATATAGGCAAATTTGCCTGCAAGATTGAGTCTTAGTGAGATGTAATAAACAAGGAAAAATTCTCATTCAGGCAGGATTTTTGTTTTGCTTAATGATGTCACATCACTTTAAACTAGGTTAGTGACACTGGGAATAAGGAAAAGAGAGTTCAGTGTGCCCCTGCTTTCCCTTCTGAGTCTACTGAAAGTGCTCTCCTAGCAATGTGAGTATTCTCTCTGGTCAGTTCATCAGAAGTAGCTGAGTCAGATACCATAAAATAAGTAACCCACATTCACTTGCTCAGGCGCATCATATTCATTGTTTAATTAGTTTAATAGTTGCAAGTTTATTGTAGCAATAAAATATGCTATAGATGTAGCATGTCAATTCAAAACCACTATTCTTTCTTCATAAAGAGCCTATTCACATATTATCAATCTGCTGTAAGAAATTAGATGACTCTTTGTTGATGTCAGCATGAAAGTGTTTATCTGCAGCTGCAGAATGTATCCTGGAGAAAACTGTGATTTAGGTAACTATATTTGTCTACATTTTTAGTTAAAAATGAAGACATTAGAGTCCTGACTTTGCTGTGATTTCAGTGAGTTACTATTTGAACAAACATGGCTGATGTCAATAGTAATTTTTCTGAATGCTGTTAAAGCTATAGAAGGGCCAAGAGCTTAGTTATAAGTGGGAAGTTACTAAGGTAACCCTCATGGGGATAGCTGAGAACATTAGCAGTGAAGAATTGGATCAAGAAAGAATATGCTTCTTAGAAAAAGTGTTTATGATTACTGAGGACAGAAATGAAGTCAAAGAGAAAAATAACCAAATCTGATACTGGTCATATGGAAACAAGAGAGCAGGCCAGAATTAGATGGTGACAAAAAGACATGTCTGAGTAAGGATTTTATTGATAGGAGACATTGCACTGCCAACTAAGGTTATTAAGCCAGCAACTCCACTTTTGAAAGTGAATGGTGTACTAGCAGAACCTAAAATGGGTTAGAGCACAAGTGAGGAAAACTGGAAAGTGACCCACCAATTGGGTGAGACTGACACACAGTGCGAAGGAGAGGTGGCTCGAAGGAATGTCCAGATTCTTGAACAATTTCTGTAGTGCTGAATGTCAACATTTTAAAAGGCCTCTGGAAAGGATTTAAAAGAAAATGAAGTGAATAGTAAGGGTAAGGTATGAAAGTCTCTTAAATAAGTGGATGTCAAACTATATAACCATGATTAATAGCACTGTGAGAACCTGGGCAACTTCCCTGCTGCTTTCAGAGAGATTCTGGTAGGAAAAAACAAAGTATGAGTTTATGAAGAGGATGGTGAAGATGAGGTCTATACCAGAAAAAGAAGTTAAAAAGTGGTTTAATTATCACAATCAGAAATGATTAATAAATCTGTAGGAGTAATGCTTGAGTGAAGTGTCAAATAAATGAGTGATGGGTTGGAAAACAATTTAAAATCAGAATTCTGTGCTATTGGAGGGCAGTTCTTTACTAGACCTGGAGAGAGCAACTATGTGTGTAGAAGAGAAAGGGGGAAATTAAAACAATGTGGCTAAGAGCAGAAAGGACTTAAAGGGGGAAAAAAAATACCAATAAGTAGACAAAGATAGACAACATGTATGTTTTGTGTGGAAATGCATACCTGATTACTGTAGCTATAATATAAACTTTCTGGGGAAAAGCAGTCATTAATGAGAATGGTAGTGATGTTCATGGATAGATTCTGAGCAGCAATATGATTTCTCCAAAATTAGCAAAGAACATAGAAAATACTTTGAAGTAAGCATTGTGCTGTACAGGCATATGGTGGAGAATACATCACACCAAGTAGTCAGTATTACTGGGCAGAATGTTAATGTTTGACAAGGGAGAAGTAGAAATTAATAAAAAATAGCTTTGTCTGTGAATGAAAAATGTATATGTTCATCTTGTTAGCTGTTAAAAATGCATTCATGGTAAAATCCCAAGCCCTTTGTCACTTCAGTTTGGCTTGTATAAATAAGGTATCTCTGTTTAGAGAGATTTGTGGGCTTGGTTATTCATCATCCTGTTCATCCTGTGTTTTACACCCTTTGTCATGACCCTTTGTTTGTTTTTCAGTTTTAAAGTGTGTACTCATCAAAGGAAAACTTACCTCTGTATATTTGTTGTGTTTGATGTCCAACAATTGCCAGGGATGCAGATTGTAAGATTTAAGAATGTATTTGCTTGAAAACTGTAGCTGTATATATCTCTATCTCTACATAGTCTTACAGACTTCTAAGTAAGAATGTTTCTGAATTAAAAATTGCACTTTTGGTGTTCAGAGGAAACATTTATGAGATCCAGCAAGTTAAATGCTGACTCCATGAAGTCATCGAATCATAGAATGGTTGGAGTTGGAAGGTCATCTATTCCAATCCCCTCTGCAGTAAGGGATCAGGTTGCCCAGAGCCCCATCGAGCCTCACTTTAAATATCTTTAGAAACAGGGCCTCAGCCACCTCCCTGGGCAACCTATTCCAGTGTTCACCACCCTCATCATAAATAACTTTTCTCCTAACATCTGATCTAAATCTACTCTTCTCTAGTTTTAAGCCACTGCCTCTCATCCTATCACTACAGGCCTTTGTAAGCAGGCTCTCTCCAGTCTTCTTGTAGGCCTCTTTCAGGTACTGCAGGGTTGCTATTAGGTCTCCCTGGAGCCTTCTCTCCTCCAGGCTGAACAACCCCAGATCCTTCAGTCTGTCCTTGTAGCAGAGATGCTCCAACCCCCTGATCATTTTCATGGCCCTCCTCTGGACTCACTCCATCAGGTCCACGTCCTTCCTGTATTGAGGGCTCCAGACATGGACACAGTACTCCAGGTGAGGCTCACCAGAGCAAAGTGGAGGAATCACCTCTCTGGATCTGTTGTCTATGCTTTTCATGCAGCTCAGGATGCAATTGGACTTCTAGGCTGTGAGCGCATACTGTCTGCTTGTGTCCATCTTCTTGTCCATCAGCACTCCCAAGTCCTTTTCTGCAAGGCTGCTTTCTGTAACCTCATGCCCCAGCCTGTATTGATAGTGAGCATTGTTCTGGCCCAGGTGCAGAACCCTACACTTGCTCTTGTTGAACCCCATAAGGTTCACCTGAGCCCGTCTCTCCATCTTGTCCAGCTCCCACTGGATGATATCCCATCTGTCTGACATATAAACAGCACTACTCATCTTGATGTCATCTGCCATCTATATCACTGATAAAAATATTGAATAGTACAGGTCCCAATACAGACCCCTGAGGAACACCACTGTGTCACTGTTCTCCTTCTGGCAAGTTCTGTGTTGATTTCAAACAGAACAGTGTCTGACCCTGTAGAATGCAGTTTCTGGAAGTGTGAAGATGTGTGTTTCAGTGGAAAAGATGGAATCTAATATTTCAATTTAGGAAAACTTGGCAAAGGTAATTTTTTGTTTGTGGATGGGAGGGGTAAGAAGATGCTCTATTTCTTGCTTTCTTTGGAAGGAGTTAATTTCATTCAGTGGTACCATTAAAAAAAAAGCGTCCCACAAAACAAAACCCCAACCAACTCAAGACTGATGAATTTTGAAGCGCAGTATGTGCTCTCATAGAGAAGATTGCATTCTTACTAGATGATAATACTTTTGTGTATGGTACTTTCCCCAAATTTGTTTTTTAAAGTTATAAGCTATATTTTTGATCAAAATGCTGAATTTACATTTAGCACAACATGTTTGGCCAGAAATGCTTGTTTTTCTAGGTTTTCGAGAACCTGTGTTTTCAGTTTTGCTGTGGAATGTAACTGAACATATGTTCTCCAGCTGAGTTTGTCTGTGATGGTGCTCTGTGTAAGACTGTGCAAGATAGCAAACAGACAGATCTCATTTCAGACCTCTTATTTGGTGAAGGAAGGAAAGTTACTGACTGATATCAAGAGGTCTTGCCCATGAATCATATCCTGGTAGATGGCTATTAGAATAGCTCTCTGCACAGTTATGAGCTTTCACTTTCTTGTGTAGGTTCATATACACACTGAGAGTATGCTTCAGGATTATCATTATGAAGTACAGGTGGCCTTTTCCCTGTGGCGCTTACTTAAGCAGAGAAGTCCAGTTTGGCAAAGCAAAGTGGCTATATCAATGGTTAGATCTGTTCACCTGGCTTTGGAGAGTTAGTGTCATGTTAAGAGAACACTGACAACTCTGCATGCTTTACTGTGTTCATTTTCACTTGGTAGATTTTAAAAACTACCTGTTTGTTCTTCATCTGTTTTGCCTACTTGCTCATATTGCGCATTTGGTGACCTGTTGAATTCATTCCATGATTACAATTCCTTTCCATCTGGTATATATTTTATTCCTTTCATATGTTCTCCTCTCTTGTTTTCCAAAAATTAGTAACTATATATATGCATTTATGCTGTGTTATTGTGTTATTGATTGTATCTCAATTTATGTTAAATTCAGTTTATTAATTGTATTAATCAGTGGCCACACAAAGATCTCAAAGCAAATGACAAAAATCAGAAAAATAGGTATATATAGGCTGCCATAAACTAGGAAATGCCTTACAATACAAGCAGCAGAAAGTTTCATCCATTTTAAAGACTGGAATCAAAATAAAAGCAGTTTTCTTTTAGTTAAAGTTTTGAATACCTAATGCAAATCTTTAGGGTTAGTCATTGTTACAGTGGTTTTTTTTCTTTGTTGGTTTGGGGTTTTTTTTAAAGTTAATTTCAAATAGATGCAGAAGAGCCAAGATACCATAAAAAAATTCAATCACAGTTTTGAAAATCCAGTATTCTATCATTTGTTTTATATATTTAATGCATCTTGTAGTTCAGTTTTTTAAGCATGTTATCCTGAACTCAAATTTCCTTCTGCTTCTTTAGAGAGGATAATGTGCACAGCTATCTCAACTATATTCTGAAGTCCTATATTCTGAAGCCCTAGGTTTGTAAATATTGAGAACTGGAAGACTAATTCTTTCACTTTTCCCATACCATAATTGCTTTGCTCGTTAAAAGATTGTTTCACTAAATTTATATTTGGTGGGATTTTCTTGTTACTACTTCTGTTTGAAAATGTGAATGTATAATGTCTCCCTGGGACTCTGCACCATTATGATGAAAGATATGAGTGGAGTCTAAGACAGAGATATTTAATTAGGGAGCAAACCTCACATTTTGTGTTTAGACTAGACAGGAAAAAAACCAAGAGCAAAACAGCGTTTTGGGGTGGTGTTTTCTTTTAGGATTACAGTTGGAAAATAATGGATTTAACACAAATCAAGATAAAACTTATCTACATTAGTTAGTGGATAAATGGTGTTAGAGTTAGGATTCAATGCTTAAGAAGAAATCTATATATTCCAAACACCTAAGTAGGAGCAAATATTATATACTTTTTTGTTGTAACCTCTCAAATTTTGTAAGTGGCAATGGAAGAACTAAATCTTCATTAAAGGAAGGTAATATGTTTGAGAAGGTAATTTTTTATTTGTAGAGATTGATTCTTAATTAAATATTTTATTAATCAAAACACACTGCAAATATTATTCTTTATGTGCTCTGTGATAGCACATTTTTACAGTATTATGTAAAGCTGTTGACACAAGGCAGGAATGGAATTATTCACACATTTAATTTCACTCAAGTTAATTGGAACTACCTTGAGTTTGGAGTCTGTCAGCCCAAGGTTTATATACATTGGCTTGGCTATATCCTTTTAAATTTAAATACTAAGAATATTTGCCTTTTTAAAATCAATTTCTATTTATAGAAATGTTGATCCGATCACAATCAACAGAAGTAGTACACAGGGAAAACATTCTTTCATTTCAGGTTCTAAGAAAATTTGAAATGTCCTAAATATTCATGCCTGAATTTTTCATTCAGAGCGGAAGAAGCCAATTTGGCTAAGAGATAAAGTTCACTACCTCACAGCAATCATTAGTGAGTTAGCTGTGCAACATATTAGAAGAGTTATTTGGTTTCTTGGGTGGGCTCAGGTGTGTTTCAGTAATGTCTGAAGTCTGCATAACATCTTTTTATTTAACAACCTGCTGAAATAGAAAATGTAACATAGAAAGCCATGGAATTTATAGCAGTAGTATATTAATTATTCAGTGAAGTTGGCACACTGTGTTTTGTTATGACATAAATCAATGAGGTATTGGTTGAACATTGCATATAGAACTATTTTCGAGCTATTACGTTTGTATGGTGACACTGATCAAATTTCCAAGTCCTACACCTCTCTGTTAAATCCAAATTAAACTGGAAATGTTCAAGATATTTGTGTGCAGATCTGCTGGTAATCCTGTTCTTCTCAGAAGCTGCACCATTTAAAAATGAGGCAGTCCTTAAATCAGAATTAGCATTTTGACCTCTGCTTCTAGGGCACTTGTTCGCATTTGGTCAAATTCAGTTAGGTGTAGTCATCATTATTTGAAATTTGCTGAGACATAGTTTGTTAACCTTATTTTCTCTTTAATGGGACAAATCATCAGATCTCAAATACAATCAGTGTAATTATTTCTGACCTGTACATTATTCACTAGCTATCAGCAGAGAAACTGGAAAGGGAATGAATAGCAATACTGCCATTTATTATTAGTGATAATAAAGCAATGCAAGGCTCTGTTATTTTACCTCTCTTTTCCTCATTTAGTGTCTAAGATTTGCATATGTCTAATTTGTCACAAAACCTATCAAAATCTCCACAATGGATGCTGCTTAGAATGAAGATTGACTTATCTACTGAATTTGTCTTTATAATTTTGCTGTCTTTCTTTCCATGAATTTCCTAATTCTCATACTATCTTTCTTTACTGCATTGAAGTCTTCCAACTTGGAATTAATTTCTTCAACCACAACATGTTACAGAATTAGATCCATAGATTCCTTACCCTTCTCAGTGTTGTCAGTGACTGAGTGACATGTAAGGTGGCCAATATCAGGGCTGGTAGACTGAATGTGTTTATCTACTGCTACTAGTTCTATTCAGTATTGCTTAGTGTATTATTAAGATGGGTGGTCAGGTTTTAGGTTCAACTGCTAGGGACAATTTTCTCATCTGGCAATAGAATTTTCATTCTTTGGAAGTCTGTTATTCTTTGATGGGTAATGAGTGATTCAGAAGAAAGAAACAGGAGTAGTTCAATTTCACATACCCTTCTAATTCAGGGTTAGAGGATGAAACAGAAGAACCTACAGAATCTGAGAGCTAGGGCCCTTAGGATTTAGCTAAGGCCAACTCTCTCATCTGTGAAGTTGTGTTTTTCATTATATCTGACATTTTTTGAGGGTGAGTTTTGTTACAGATTATTAGCCTATGGCACTGGGCTGGGAAGATGAGACTGTACTGAGAGAACACATAAAAAAAGGAGCGAACAATTGAAATTACAGGGTTATTGGTATCTTGTTGTCAAGGTAGCTTGAGGATGGTTTTGCACTGAGAGGAATTCAGCTTGCTTTTATGTATGATACCATGAAATGAATTCAGTGCCCAGTGTGCCCCAACACTAATTACAAAACTTTGTGAAAACAAAGAACAAAACCAGAACAATACTTTCTAGCTGTCTTTCACTGTTTGGCACTTGTCGTGCATCTCTGGAACCACTGTATTGATTTACACAATTGAGTGCTTTTAGTGTGATCAGTCACTATAAGTATCTTATTCTGTCCTGGATTATGTATATTCAGGGAATTAACAGGAAAAAAACAGTTTTGCATCAGATCTTTACTTCAGGAGTGTTACTTAAGACATATAAAGAAGCAAATTCCTGAAGTCACCGATATTGACTTCGAAGGAAATAAGGCCATGTCATCAAGGAACTAATGCCTTCCTGGGTAGTTGCTGTGCAACTAAACAGGTAACAAAACATCACAGTCATCAGACATTACAAGCTTATTAAATAAGGGCAATTGAAGAAAAGATATTTCTAGAAGTTAGGGAGAACCTTCTGAGCAGCCTTGGAACATGTTTGCTTAGCCTTAATAAATGGAGAGGGTTAATCCAGTGAGTAGATGCTTGCAGCCTAGATGACACCTACAGTCAGCAGAAAAGGGAAAGATTTCAAAATTATCTTGACAAATACTGTTTGGAAAAATCCTAGAATGCAGCCCAACATATCCAAGGTGGTATGTTTACTCAGGACAAATGGGAATAATTAGCCAAATAGTAGTTTGCATCTGAAGGTTGCATCTGTAACGTGAGTTATCAGAAGTATTGTTGTGAGCAGCGTGTGTTTTAGGACCTGTGTCTGCAGAAGTGTAACCAAGACTCAAAAACCCAAAGATTTTACTGTGTTTGTGATCTCACCTACAGTACCATGTTTAGTTTTAGTTCCTGTATGTCATGTTAAAAAAATATGGGTCACTAAAAGAATCTTTACATATATAAAGATGTATCTCAAACCTCTTTCATTTTCTGTTTTCAAAGTTGAATGACTCAGTTCTCTCAGCCCACCTAGATGTTTCCTGCATCATTAATCTGTTCTTATCTTGTGAACTAAGTCTTTATGTTTGTTTGTTGGTTTTTTTGTTTTTAATCTAAAAGAGGAAGGAAACACTATGATTTCTATATCAATGACGATCGAGCAAGCAGTATTGGTTTATACTGCAAAAAGGACAATTCAGATTAGTTACTAGGAAAAAAGCCTTTTGAAGGCAATGATAGTGATACATGGGGATAGATTTCCTGGAGAAATTTTGGAATCCCCATAACTGGAAATATTTTAATAGATAGTTTAGACAAACATCTGTCAAGATTGATATGTTTGCTCTTGCCTTGGGACAGAGGATGGATGAAAGGATCTTTTAGGGGCCCTTCCAGCCCTGTTACAAATCTCTAAAATAATGTTTTAGCTCTCAAGAGAGGGAAAAAAAAACCTATCCAAGCATAGAGTATCTGCTACAAATGACCTTTGATATTTTCATTGATAAAAACTTAGAAGTGACCTCAGTTATTTCTGACTAGCAAGTAGTGATGAGATAAAATTATACTAACATGTTTCTTTGATGGAAATCCTTTATACACATGTTTCTAGGCTAACTCTGTGTGCACTGTGGCTTACGTTAAGGCTTCTTATAGGAAATAAAATTATGGTGCTGTGTTTGCAGAATGAGGGTCTTACTGAAAAGTTAAATGACGTGTGTGTTACTCCATTGCCAATAAATTGCTCCTAGTCTAAGTGAAGCTTGTCAAGAGAGTGTACTGACAAACTTGACTCAGTTTAGAAAGCTGTCTTTTGCAGAAGACCATATGACTTATTTTGGAAAAGCTGAATGTTCTTATTTCATGTTTCCAGAGGTAGCTGGAGTTTAACTGCAAAAGGAGTTTGTTTATAAGGGTCTGTCTAGATTCTTTCTGGAGTTCTGTAGGGCAATAGTTTCAACCTTTCTCAGTTTTAAGACTTTTAAGAAATTCTTTGAAGGACTTTGTCTCTAGAATAGTGATTGTGAGGTTACTAACTGAAGGTCTGGTATTAAGGGAACTGCAACAGTAATAGAAAACAAACAAACAAACAAAAAAACCCCAGCCTGAGTTCATGTGTGTCTGCATCACAGATCTAACTGACCTACTGTAGAGGTGTACTGTATGTGGAGATGAGCACAACAGCATTGCAGATGCCATTTTATTTACTTTGCAGTTGAATCTTCTTTGATAAATATTGTTGACATATAAGAGCAAATAATAAAAGCGAAGAGCTGTTATAGAATCACAAGAGATTGCTGATCAGAGGAGAACCTTGATAATCTCTAGTCCAATCCCCTGCTCAAAGCAGTGTTAGATATGATGAAGTCAGACTAGATTTCTCAGAGCTTTACTCATCTGAGCCTTCAAAGCATCCAAGGACAGACTACACAACTTCCCTGAGCAACCTCTTCCACCACTTGGGCCTCCTCTTGGTTTTGTGGGTCTTTACCACTTTTGGACCTCCTTGGCCTTTCAGGACTGTAGGAAAGATGGGTTGTTTTGATTGGTGTTTGGGTTTTTTGTTTATTTTTGCAAAGATGCTGTCTATGGAACACCAACAACTGACTTTTTCAATATACTTTAGATTAATCTTTGTTAACAGATTGTTGTGACATCAGTCTTTCAATTTCCTTACCCTTGTCTGTAAAAAGAAATTATAATGCTTACTTGCCTTTGAGTATTTGAGAACCTTTGGTGAAAACTGCATTTATGATAATTAAGATATTTTGCCTATGAATAAGGATATTTTACTCTTGCATAAACAAAAAATCCTATCCCTTTTTATGTTTGAAATATTAAAAACTGACAAAAGTATTTGCTTAAGGACTAAATAAGAAAATGGAACTACCATTATCTCTTACTGAGTTAAGGACATTGAGACTATCAAAAAGATTAATCTACTATGTTGAAAAAAAGCCTGATAGATTCATCTCATTGAAAAGAATTGTGCTATTGATTTCAGTTCTTTCAAATGAGTTGGTTCTGAAAAATGCAATTAGGTGTCAGGATGCAGGGGAAAAATAGCTTATGTTGTATCATCAAAATGGAAAAAAAACAAAGAAATGAGTAGGCTTCCGATACATGTGAAAAGATTTTTCTAAACGACTAAATTAATTCATCTCTGCAAGAAAGCAACAGAGATAAATAGTTCCTGTGTCTTCAAAGACAATAACTAAATTCTTGAAAGAAAATTGGCTGTAATTCTTTTTCAAAGAGTGCAATGTGATTTTTGGAGAATTATTCCTTTTTCTGAATAATTTGCATAAAATATTAATTTCAAGCAAATTAAGAGAATAATCACTCTTAAATTTTGGTTCAACATTCTTATCAGTCAACAGTTTAAATGAAGGTGCTATGAATAAAGACATGCAAATCATACACATGCTGCAGACCAGCAAACCAATTTTAGAATGGTACTGGGAGTGTACTCTAAAATAGATATCTAAACCAGTACAAGTGTAAGATGATGCCTGGTGCTTCAGTCTGCTTTCTGCACTGTCTTTTCAACTCCATGGTATCACAGAAAAATAGAAATGCAAAATTTAATAGAAACCAACCTGCTGAGCATTGTCCACATATCCACCATTCACAACAAAAAGATCTTTGCTATTTAGAAATGAAGCCTGGAAAATAGCATGAAAGAAAAGCTGTCATGTATTGTAGCTCACCTGGTAGGTATGTGGACAAGCTATTCTAAGGAGCTCTTTATTTTGTATAGGAATCAAAATCTCTCTGAAGACAATCAAGGCTTTTAACCGCAGACATAGATGGCCTGCAAACTGCTTGAGTTGTGTTAAAGATAGTTTCAGGTTTGAAAGAATTCTAATTTTTTTTTAAACTCACTTGACTGAACTTGAGTCTTCCTATAAGGAATAGTGGGAGAAACATCTTGTTCACTGCCAATTCAGCTCTGACAGTATGCTCACTGCTGCACAAATGATAAAGGACATTTGACCTTATTTGCTCATTGCAACAGTTTGAAGCAAAACTGTAAACACCCTTGGGACACTTGACAGGGTGTTTCCATCACATAAAGCATGTTCTGAAAGCAGCAAAATGTTGCCAGCTGCACCAACTGTAATATGCTGCTCTCAATTTGTTGTGCCCTAATTCTTCTGCTTAAACATGTAAAATTTGCTACCTTTGATAGCAGTCTCACTCAATTCTTCAAAAATATTTCATTGTATGACATAACATGTTTATTTTCTCTGTCCAACTACCGTAGTTTGTATCTTTCTCTGGAATGTATATGAGCTTTTAAATTATGTATGATAGGCGATGTTACTCAGAAGAGTATGAATCAGAATGTCAGGCTTTAATAAGTAAAATTACTCCTTTTCTGTCTCTTAAAAATTACATTAAGTCAAGTTGTTTTGCTCTTGTTGCCAGGGAGGAGAGAAAAAGGTTGAATGACTTTCCAAAGGAGAACTCTTGTCAGAGTAGGTAGTACATTGACTAGACTGTGTCTTTCCATACATGTCCATATGTGATTAGCTTTTTCATGATAATCTAAGGCATTTGCAAGGATATTCAATGCCTTTAAATATTCTTTGATTTTGCTTCTAATGATAAACTGAAAAATAGTATGAAGTAGAAGAAAATAATCTGCAAGAATCTTCTTAATTTATACTTGGATATCCATCTCTGTTATTTTTCTCTAGGTACTCAGGCTAGGTGTGGAAAATTGACTAGTCTTTGGGAGCTCAAATAGCCTCCTTCATCTAATAAACAGACAAATTAGTGGGGAAGCACTCTTGTATTTTGCAATTCTTTGACTTTACACAATTATAATTCTTAGAAATTCTCTGTAAATAAGCTTTGAGATAAGTGTGTGTGATTTGTTTTCCTGGCCCCATTTTGTTTTTCCTTTTGCTTCTCCAATGATCTGGAACCAGAGAGACTGATTTGTAGAATATAATAAGCAGACAATTATATAATAGAATCAATGAGTATCAATCAGCAGTTAAGTGAGGCTGCTGACCAGGACAGTAGAGTCACTAGGAGATTTCATAATTAACAGGAAAAGATGTTTAAGGAGACAGTCTTGATTTCTTCTCTTTGCCTTGAACTGTTGCTCCAGTCACGCATGATAGACAAAAGAATGTGAAAACATCTCTCATTCAGCATCTCCATTCCTCTAACAAAGGCTGATGTATGGAAGGTTAGGATTTCCTCTACTGTGGCATGTCCAGGAGTGTAAGACATGAGTGATAACCTTCATGAGCTAAGGTTTTGCAATCAAACCTTGTAGTTTCATGGATGCATAGCATTTAGGTCTGTTGATCAGTGACACAATAACAAGGATAACACGCATTAAGACAGTGTATTTTCAAAGCTATAGGGGTTTTTCTTCTTTTCTTCTGATGTCAGGTTTCCCCCTTAAATATTGATAATATAATGGAGAAAATGCTTGTAAACGAATGGCTTGTTCATATGAAACATTTGTGTTCTCTTGGGTTGCTCCAAGACAAAGAGGTTTAGAAACTCAGTGAGAGTAATCCAAAATGTCAATGCTGAAGCAGGTGGAGGAAAAGTCTGCTTACTGACAGCACTTCATATTTGTTGCCGAAGAGCAGGCACTCTACTCACGTTTAGGAACACATGCATACTTGTTAGCTGGGGTAGATGTTTTGGTCATATGCCATAAATTCTGAAATGTTGTTTGTGAAGTCAGCCTTACAGCTATTTAGACCCCAAGCATCAGTTAGTGTACACTGAGATGTACACCTAGAGCACTTATTCTTTGCAACAAAGAATAGCTGAGCACCTATTGTTATACAGATAACAGGTGTTTTTCCTTTTAACAGAGAATTGCCTCTGTACCATCCATATATGTATTTCTGCTTCTGGCAGAAACATCATTAAGGGTTTAAGCTGCACCATTATAATTCTCTCATTATTCCCAGGCTAAACCTAAGAAAAATGAAGAACAAAATGAGGGACATTTTATGTGCTCTTTTCCCTGTACTTCACTGATTTTTTTATTTTTTTTTTTGCTGTTGTTGTTGATGCAGATGAGAGCAACCAAAACGAATGAAGCTTCTTTCTGTCACCAGCCCAGAACACAGATATTTTCTGTACTGTTTATCAAAATTGAAACAGTTTCTTCACTTTATATAGTGTGTTGAACAAGATTTTTATTTTTTTTGTTATTATAGAGTTATGATGTATTGTAGCAGCTCTTCATGCTAGCAGCCGGTTTTCCTGCTGTATTCTAGAGCTGCACAGGCGGGAGAATTTATCAATTGTTCAAATGTTCACAATTTGGGGTTTTCTTTTCTATCTATGAGTGATTGCTGTAATTATCTAGGAGGTGAAGTTCAGTTCTTATAAGTTCAGGTGAATTAGAAAGACTACCATGTTCTAAGGTTTGCAGAAAATATAACCAAACTTGATATTGAGAGATTCCTTGGAAAAGACTATTTCTTCTGCTTAGTTTGAAAAAGAAACACTGAAGAATTTATTTTCTTTTGTAGTAGTAGCTGCAAGAAAATAGCTCCTAATATAAACATGGACATCATTCATACACGTGGAAGTCTTGCCACATCCCATGTAAAATTAGAGTTCTACTTTTATTGTCATTTATTTACTTTTTAGTTTTATGTTTTAAAAGAAAATTCAATGTCACTGTAAAGCTAGATGCCTTGACAGAAAAAGAAGGTACAAAAGAACAGCGCTGGTTTTTCTTCCAGGCTCTCACTAAGTGTATGATGTCCTGTGCATGGTGTCCTCAGATGGCTACTCTATAGAGAAAATGACATAAATATATATGGTTTCACCTTTTGCTGGGAGCCTGCTGACCCATAATAATGCTTCTACTCCTGAATCCCAGAATTTGAAATGAACTCACCCTTGCTATCTTTATGGATTGCTTCCCCTCCTCATCCCATGCAAATGTAAAGGGTTACAATAGTGCCTGAGAACATAGAATTGAGGCTACATTTTCAGGGAGAGAGAACAAAATAATCAAAATTATTTGGAACCTTTCTATTTGTATTAAAAAAAACAATAAACCAAGACAATGTGTAGGATACAGTAAAGGAAACAACTTGAAGTAGTTGTCTAATTACAGTATTTCAGCAATTGCACCTTTTACCTTCCACCCACTTACATCTGCCTGCTGTTCTATTACCTCATTGGAAGTAGGGTAGGTAATGTAGAGTCAGGGAGCCTGGCACAACTGCTGTCTTTATTGAGACTGCACTGACAAACCTGTACTGCTGCTGATTAGGTGGAGACTTCTCAGACTTCCTTGCAAAATCAGCCATGCATGCTGCCAGTCTCACAGGCATGTTCTGTACAAGAATGGGGACTACAGAAAGCAGGATCCTTGGACAAGATTTTTGTTTCTTGAGAAACAGCCTCTTAGAGTAACAAACACTTTGGCTGAATTTTAGTCATATTCCTAACCCAATGTCCAGCACTGGAAAGACGAAGGTTATCCATATCCATCTCCTTCCAGATGTATTCAAGGTAATATTGTTTATTTAGCTAGGGTGGGGGAGGGGGAAAAACACAAGCAATTCAGCAGTTAGGGTAATTGGCAGCCTGTGTTAACATATGAAAGCAATATTTACTGGATTTTACTGTTAAGGAATAGAATTCTGTTTTTTGTCTTTTGGCCCAGAATGATGTGTGGTCAAGAAATCAATAGTAGTTACTAACCAATAATTTAGACTAAGTATCTTGACAACTCAAGACATGAGAGAAACAGATGTTAATTATCCTCATGATTAATTATAGCTCATTGTTTGATGGATGACATATAAGAAAGTAGTGACATGCAGAGTATCATTTCTATACACCTAAGAGGCTATACACTTACCGGATTTAAAGGTTCTTGAATTGGTTTATTTGCTGTCACAAAGACACTGAAATAAATAGCACATATTCTTGCTTTTCACTTCATAACAGGTATAACTATCTGCTGCAAGTCTGAAATACTGTACCTACATGAGTATACGAACACACATGTGAAACCATGGCAATGATGAATGCACAGCTTGGCACTGCCAAAAAGGAAAAATGTACTTACTGAATCAAAAAGATTACAGTGTTAGTGTGAGCTACACATAGGAATTGGCTCCTGAAAAAAAAAAAAATTTACTATTGCATAGTTTTGTTTTCCTTTGTCACTCAGAGGAATTAACTTTGGTTTATTGTAATGACATTTCAATTGGAAAGGTACTGAAGAGATCAAAGCGCTGTGCAATTTCTATTTGAAACAGATAACATAGCATGCTAAATATGTTCAAATTATACATCACACATAAAAAGAGGTAAAGTTCTGGTACTTATTGTATTTCATAATTGATACCGTGTAATTACTTCAACACATAACTAAGGATAATTTTAGTCTCATATACATGCTTTTATCCTAGCTCATTTGGGGAATCCACAGAAAAGATTCAGATGAGAAATTAATGTACTATTGACAGACCACATATGTTAGCTGTATAGAATAGCTTGTTTCTGTCCTGCTTTACATAAGGAATATTAATGCAAATACTGAATAAGCTTTCTATTTGAAAATCTTCCATAGATTTCAAAATATTATTTGTCTAGTTGGTTGTTCATGTAGCAAAACACACAGAGTTATGCAATCTAGAAGCGATTTATTCACTGTGGAAATATTTTTTTGTGTGTGTGTTCTATGTATGTGTGTGGCTATTCCCTAAGAAACAAATTCAGAATACAGTAACTCAGCATCTCACTTCTAAACATTCAGCGTTCCCTTCTGCAGTCCCTTTGGACCATATGGCTCCTGGAACAATAATGATTGTGTGTCTACAAATCACACAACAAAGGCAGAACTGTAAAGAACTGCAGATGATGAAAAACTAGAATTCCCACTATGCAATTCAGCCTGTGTCCCATTTTCTGTTTTTATTTGACCTTGCTTGAATAATTAATGTGAGACTGGCAGGGAGCTATCTAAGGAAACAAATTCAGTATAATGCAATTAGGGAAAAATCATTATTCAAACATATATTTTCTATACAAAAGATAAAATAATTAGCAATGTTATACTAACCTCAATTGATTGCTCAAGGTGATGGGTTTGTAGATGTCACCTCATTTTGTTCTTCTTGGGGGAAGGGGTGGGGGAAATTTTTAATTCTTTTAGTCAAATAATATGATGTTTCTCCAATTGGCTGGAAAACTGGTGACTCTTCATTCTGTAGTTCCACAATAACACAGAGATTAGTAAGTGTGGGGCTGAATTTTATTTTGTCATTTTCAGATAGGCTTAACAGTCTCTGACTTGAAGACCAGCATACTTGCATTTTCATATCCAAGGTGTACTGCTCAGACAGTGGGGCAGATAGAGAGCCCAGAACACAGAAGGATACTTCCTGGAGGAAAGCATATAAATGGCTGTGAAGAGAGCTATGCAACAAAAAAAGATGAATGAAATATGCCACCACTGAAATGCATCACAGAACTCGGTGTGATGTCCATGCTATCAGAATTTCATTCTGATTCAACAGAAGTATCTAGAAAGAGAAAAAAGGTCAAATACGTTAACCTACAGAGAGCATGAATACCATATATTTTAATTACAGCTTACTGTTATTGACCTGATTTTTCCTAAATTTTAAGAGGTGTAACTCTTGTCTTTGTACTCAGGAAATCTCATTGGTAATAATATTTAAAAGGAGCTGATGTGTTTCTTTAGCTGATCAGAAATAATTTCTGTATCTGTGGAAAATTAAGAACTTAGCAACACATCTTTGAAATAATTTTAAATTAATGGCAAAATTGTTACTCTAAGAGCAACAGTCCTCACCTTCTGATATCAGAATGGGATGGAAGTAACCCAAAAACTTTGAGTGTACATTGCCACAAGTAATTTTGCTGGTTGGTGTTTCTAGCATGCAGTGTCAGGTTGAATACTCAAGGAATAGGTAGCTATCAGATAAATTACATCAGCATTTGAAATATGCTGCAGCATTTTTTTAATGCTAATGTTTTTATATATATCTAATATCTACAAATACCTAACCAAACTGAAAATCAGTCATTTGAGAGTAGAGTAAGACACCACCACCATTAGAGGCACTACAAAACTTGTAGGGTTTTATCAGAATGTTAGTGGACCACTAGAGCCTGTGTTGTTTAAGGGACTAACCCAGATATATCTGCATATAGAAGTTATGCTGGCTTCGTCAGGATTTGTCATTTAATTGTGTAGTATTCCTGTAACAAACTTTAAGCTCAGTACAAGCTCTAGGGCTTTAGTTTGTGTGATTCTTGCCGTTTCTTTGGAGTGAATATTTCTGATCATACGCCAGATTGCTCCCATCAGGCATACACTTATAAATGAGTCTAAAATTATTCTTGCAAACAATGGCAGAAGAATGCCGGTGACTTTCTTGTCCATAGGAAAGACCAAGTGTAATTGTTCCTGAGATGAAGGAGTTGAGATGTTCAAAGTGACATCTACGAATTCTCATTTCATTCTATTATTATGATGATTTGTTTGATCCTTACTGAAATGGTTTTTGAGAGTATTTTACACTGCAAAACACTTCATGTTTCGTGTGTGCTGAAAAGAAGCCTTTATAAGTTTAAAAATGGTGTTTTGTAGTTGTATCTTGCCTTTCTGCTAGAGGGAAGAACACCATAATATACTAGTTATCATTTTCCATAGGTGTTTGTGCTGCCAGTTTCTCTCCTGTTCACAGTGCAGATTGAGGTAAAGGAAAGGAGAAAATATATAAGCGAAATTAAGCATCCATTTATAAAAATTGTTGAAGTCTTAAAAAAATTATTCCAATCTTGTACACAGCAGGTGACTTCTGAGCTTCCTGTCTCTTCCTTGTTATTTGCCTACTGATGTCCTGTTAGAGCCAACCTGGGATTGTCCTGGAGATTATGTTCTTTTGTATGTGAAATAAGAGGACTTCTTTACCAGGTTTCTTGCATATTTTCTGGCAATTGCCACCATCAGTTTAAAAAAAAGGGTGTGTGTGTGTGTGTGATGTTATGGCTTTGAAAAACTGCGTATTCCAGTGAAGTTGAGATAATAGTGATAACAGAGGATAGAACAAACACTCACTAGGTTCCAAAGAGAGAAAATATACAAATGAGCTAAGCTCACACCAAGCAACACTGGATGTACTAAATAGCCTCCTCTCTTTTCTGTCTTTGTTTATATTGGGGTTTTTTCTTCTTCTCTTTGTAAAACACAATTGATGACTATTGTTGATGGTTGTTCCACACGCTGGTTTCTCAATAATGCTCAAGTTTAGCTCCCAGAATCTTAGTTTTTGTGGAATAAAAAAATTGCTGGTGTTTCCTGCTTAAAAAATAACAAAACACCAGAATTTTGAAGTGTTTATTCAGTCAGAACAGAGTAATAACAGGCTGTGTTTGTTGATGCTTTCTTAGAAGCAAACACTAGTGACACAAAGTCACTTCCAACTTCTCATTCTGTCTAATCTAATCTTCACTTTTATTTGATCACTATTGCTATGATATCTGACAAACAACCAAAAATAAAGGAATACTCCAGCCTTTGCCCCTCTTCTGACTTTCTCAGCATTTATGTTGCTTAATTAAATTTCTGAAGAGTTTTCTGTGAGGAGTGACAAGAGCCAGACTGAGGGAAAGGCAAGCTGTGGAGAAAATCTTGCACTTTGTTCTGAAATTAAGTGTTGCCTCACCTCTAAAGAGCTCCTACAGTTTGTTTTTTGCAGCAAGTGAGAATCCAACTCCTTAACAAGAAATATTCTATCACTGTAATCTCTTTTAAGAAATACAGCATTTCCCTTCCTTACACTTGTTACCTGAATATTTTAGTACAGAGCTTCCTATATGACTTTTTGAATTCTTAAATTGTACTGCTGCTTCTTTATTAATATTTACCTACACTAATTCACAGCTTCAAAGTATAAGGGTTATTATGAAACCCTGTGAACAGTAAGGGTTCTCTACAGAGGATAAAATCTTTGTTCCTCCCATAAACTGATATGTAAGTACCACTACAAAAGTCCTCTTCAGTTTCTGTAATATTCTTCTACTTCACATGTCACTTAAATGTGGAGTGGAAGTAGGTAATCACTTCTGTAATCACCTTTCTTCAGATTTGGTTTGATCACAGTAGAATTTCACAAGAGGAGGATCCCTACAGCAGCAAGCCATGTTTTAATGAAGAGGCATGTAACAGAGGAATTAGACTTTGCCAGTTGGTTTTACATAAAAATCTTTTCCCACAGGGACTTCAGCACTCTTGTGCTCTCACACAGTTTGAAGTCACTTAGTTCTGATGGTGTTGACAATATTTGTGATGCATTCGGGTACATTATTTGAACAGAACATTGTTGGGTTGTCTTACCAGCTTAGAAAGTTCTCATAGTTCTGTCCACATTCTTGAGCTTCAATGCTTGTATACTTTTCATCTCAAAATACTCTAGTTACACTAGCCATGCCAAATTATCATCTTGGCTCTCATTTCATAGATAAGAAGGAATGCAATAATGAATGTCTTGTTTAATACCAAAAAATCTGTGAACAGGCTACTAGTTGGTTAATCTTAAGTGATGGCTGTCCCAGGAACATAGAATAGGCTTCTGTAACAAGCCCAAGTAAGTCTGTGTGAATTACAGCCTCTGCTGAGATATGGATGAAGGATTTACTGTGTGATGTGCTGACATGAATTGCCCTTTTTTTGTATTATCAGTGTAGCCCGTAATAACCTGTAGACGTTACATCTGGATATGCAGAACAAATTCCGGTAGAGTCTTGCAGCATCTCAAAAATAATGAAATTTTGAGCTGTCTTTTAGAAGATTGATGCAGTTGTTGTGCTAGTGTTGCTAGAGGAGAAAAACAGAAGGTGAAAAAAAAAAAGGAAACATGGAGGGGCTTGAGTTGGTTTTTTCTCTTTGCTATTCAAATCAGTGTAAGTTAAGGCAGGATTTTAATGTAGTTTTTAACTTTTTCTAATGACATTATACTGTTCATTACTTGAATGGGAAGGTTTTAGTTTCATGCTCCTTCATGGTTGCAGCAGCATTACAATATGATAA
Organism: Tricholaema leucomelas; assembly: GCA_013400475.1. Lineage (NCBI taxonomy): Eukaryota > Metazoa > Chordata > Aves > Piciformes > Lybiidae > Tricholaema lacrymosa > Tricholaema leucomelas. The sequence goes on along the minus strand of WAAF01012305.1, from coordinate 39,474 downwards.
TCTGTTAAGCCTGAACTGACATCTTTTAATGATGAAATGATTTTGTGTAGTAATTAAGGTCTTTTTGGGAAAATGATGAATATTAGCATATTGCTAATTTTAAAAGCAGTTACTAAAGAAATACCTGTCATGCAGTGCACATGTCCCACTGTTTGCTTCACTTATGTTGATATTGCTGTTTCCATTTTTATTTCAGCTAAGAGAAGTCTACCCAAAAATTTGCTTTCTAGTCAGGTAGATTGAGAGGATATTTAGGCACGTAAATTGCAAAATTTATTAAGGGATGCAGTAATCTGCCTACAGTCCCCAGTGATTTTACTGATCATTGCATGTATGAAAACCTTCAGAGCTAACTAACTTTCATGTACAACCACTGGTGCATTTTTGAGGTATATACTGCACCTGAAGCTTTGAGAAATGTGTCCTTTAAGAAAAAGTTTTGGATTTTAGGATTTATTGTTTTTGAAGTCAATTAGGTGATTTTGAGGTGAAATTCTCGTGTAAATCCTTTTATTTCTTTTTGAAAAATCTCATCTTCAGCAACTATTGATTTTTACAGCCAAAATAAATAATCACAGCAAAATATCTAGTCAACAATTTTAATGAAAGTTATGTCAACTAACCTATGTTTTTTATAGAAATAGGACTCTGATGTTTGACTTGCTATAGCTAGAAATAATCTTACTTATCAGAACTCAATATTATGCAAATTGTCATACTTTGCTGCTTATTTTCCTGTGTATGTTAGCACTTTAAGGCAGACATTGTTAGCATTAGAACTAATATAATGTCTGGGGTAATATTATTTCAAAGATTGGTGGTTACATGATAACATTCTGTGGTCTTGCTGACCTCTGCGATAAACAAGACTCCTGAGCATCTCTTAATTTCATGTATTGAAAGTAGAATCTCAAGTTAAACAGGGCAAAATTATTAATATATTCCTTTGAAAATGGTAAAAGTAACAGAATCAAAGTAAAGTTGATGGTCAGGTGGGTTTAACTATTGGAATAAAGGTCTGCATAATAATGTGCAAGCTTAGGGAAAATCTATATGTATGCCTTTTGTTGGACAGACCTCAGGTTAGGCCTTGAATTTTCCACTGATTATTTTGATTAGGCACACACACAAGAAAAAAAACAATTCCTGATTCTAATGTAATTCCTTAGATTACATTTTTTTGATTCCTCAGTAAACATTTTTTTAAGGAAGTCATAAGTTGTTAATATAGATAACAATGCTTATTGAAGATACTTCTTTTTAGTTATTCCTTTATGTCTGAAAGTATGCAGGTTTTATTAAACATAAAATACTGAAAGGAACGCAGAATCCATATTACATGGCATGTCCTGCTGTGGCCTTAGTCTGGCAAAGAAATGTAGCAAAAATGTGCTGGCAATACCCTTTGTCTTCGTTATAAGAATCTGTGTTACTACATTCTTTCTGATGTAAGTCCATTTACCTTGACTCCCAACTACATTTAATCTCATTACATTCACTGTCATAGCAACATCTTTATTCCACTTGAAAGACTTTAAAGCTCTGGAGGATGATATTACAGTAAGGATAGAATATGTTTTATTGAATAGGGTCTTGTGTAAATTCCAGATACGGTCATACTGTCCATTTTTATGAGCCTACTCACATGGTTCTAAGTTAATGCAGAAACTGTGATTCTTCTACATGGGCACAGGAAATCAGGCCATGAGTAAGCACCCTTAACATTTTGATATTGAAAGGACCAAAAACATGTATTAAAATATCTTAATATAGGTGTTGACATATAAAAGAACTTTAGTACATTTTTCTGCAAAAAGATTCTACAAAATGAAAATGCTAATGTCAGAAAGTAGTAACCTCTGAGAAATGAAATTGCATCACTGTAACTTACCCTCGGTACAGAGCTCAGTATTTCCAGGATCATACTGGGGTTCCTGATGTTAATAACAAAATCTATAGTACTGAGTTGAATAAGATTTGCTTTGGGGAAAAAAAATGTAAATTTAGTTTAGGCTAGTTGTCAAGGGTTTAACATTAGAATGGAAATTTTCAGGCAAAATGCTGCACAAAACTAAAAAGCTAGGCAACGTTGGAATTTACAAGTTTTGCACATCACATGAACAGCCTATGGGGCTGCTAAAGGTGTCCCAGACATTCCTGAGAAGCAGCAGGACTTCCAGGAAGGCAGTAGACTACAACAACCTACTGCCATCTTCTCTATCTATCCAGGGTTTTTAGGCCTGTAAAGTACATTTCTGAAAATGTCTTTGTGTTGGATTACCTCTTTCATCTGCTATATGCTTGTAGGTGTTTTTATAAAATAACAAGTACAGGATGTGTGCAAAATGCAATACTGTCTTTGTGACTTACTCTAGACAGTGAAATAAATAGCAGTGTGAAATTAATAGTCATAAGATCTTTGTGAAAAAACAGTAAAAATTCCTTAGTGCTTGTCTGAATAAAGCACTCTTGCAGTCAACATGACCGTGCTGATAAATAGACTTATCTGGTAACTGAAAGGCAACTTACTGCTTCTTGCCTTTGGTCACTGCTAATATTGTATGATCTTGTCATATATTATGACAGATTTTATTAGATGTATTCTTATAGGCTACCCATTATATTTTATGTACCATTAGAAAATAAAATTATAGTTTATCACATTATATTTGTGCCTCCATCTATCTGAGATGGGTGAAAACAAAGATTTGCAAGGTACAGAACTTATTAATGAATACAGATTTAGAGGATGATGATGGTAGATGTTTCTTCAGCCTTTGAAGCTGCAGTATCCATTGCTAGTGCATGGAGTGACCTAAAGGAAGGATAATAGTAAAAACTGTGGGTTTCATTGAGGTGGCTACTAAAGATGTGATTTTGCCTTGAGAATGGCTATAAAAAATAAAGACTGGGTACTTCTTAGTCCAATATGTGGTTGTTGTTTTTTTTTTTTTAGGAAAGCTTTTGCTGTACCAGCTTAAATAAATATGTTGCTAAATGGTTTCAAAAATTTAGGTAAATGACATCTTTTGAAGATGACTTGAAGTGCAAGATTAGTTATATGAAAATAAATAATAGCCTATGTAGCTATTTTAGTAACCTCTGCTATTCTCTCTTCTCTCACTTCACAAAGCAACTTCATCAGGCCATAAGTGTTACACAGAGCCTATAAGTCTTGCTTCAAAGGAGTGTATAAATGATGAGGAAAGATAGGACAAGCAAGAAATACAACTCAGTGAGGTTATAGATTCTTGCAGATTTTTCTTCCAAACTGTTGCTCAGTAAAAAGATATCCCTTCATGCCATGGAACCATACTTTTGCACTGTCTGTTCTTGGCTGATCCATGGTACAGCATCTTCATCTTTTCTATTGAACTTGGGAGACATGAGATCAAGCTAACACAGGGCTTCCTTACAAAAAGATTCATTGGTTTTTCCACTGAACAGAGTTCTCATTATGGAGGAACACAATCTAATTTCCACTTATACAATGGATGGGTCCTATAGTTCACAAGAATATGTGGAGGGAAAAGGTGTCTTACCCTCTGTCTTTGGTCTCTCAGACTTGATCTCCAACTAAGTTCCACAAAATGCTGTTTGTATTTCCTTTTCATATGCAGTTTTGTACAGGAGTGACTAGAAGTGGCATTTGTCCCAGGGTACCTGGTCAAATGTTTGTAAAAGACTGTATTCCTGATACAGTTAACAGAACACTCTGGTCTCTCCTCAGAATGATGGCTGCTTCTCCTATTACTACACATTTTGACAGTTCTGAAAAGTCTTTTCTGAGACACTGTTTTCAGTAGTGTTTATATGCATTAGGATTAGATTTTGTATTTAATAGTTATTTCATTAAACAGCTTTACTCCACAACCAAGCTAAATACTACATTGCCTTTTTCTAACCAGGAATACAGTTTCTTCTTCTTGCATTCCTCCTCAGATATGTTCTGCTTTTATCTAGAAATCAATACATCAATGTAGTGGTATTTCTCTTCTGTATTAGGATTAATCAGATCTAGTTTAATATTGGAAGATCTCTAATTCGAGAGTTTTCTGTTCTGCTGTTGAATAGTGAGATTGGACATTTTTGCCACTAGCTCTCCATCATGCTGGAAGATGTTACTGCTGCAAAAGAATCTGGTAAGGACTGTTGGTTTTGTAGTTCTAAAACTTGCACAGCTGTAAACAAATGGTTGGCATAATTTGTCTTTCAAGGAGAGAAAACCTAAAAATGGCAGCTGTGCAAACTTCTGTCAGGCTCCTAGCGATTTCTAAAGCTACAGGCAAAGGTTAATTTAACCTTTTTTTTTTTTTTTCTTCTTTTTTAAAGACTGCATGTGGACTAAATTATGTAGAAGCTGAAAAAAGAGACACACTAGGCTTTCCTAGTAAACATGATTTGACCTACCCTGACTCTTTCAAAGGATTCCTAAATTCATAATTTTGAAGGAGCATTTTTCTTTGGAAAAAAATGAGGTAAATAAAACATTCTTCAGAGAAAATGTTGGTAGCATTGGAATCTGAATTACTTGCTGACACATGTTTTTCTCACTCCTCCTCCCAATTGGATTTTAATTCAGCAATCTGAGAGATTTCACAAAACTAATCATTTGCTTTGATCCTGTGCATACATTCTCCTTGAATAAAGGCAAAATCGATAGGAGAAAGCAATTGATGAGAGGAAGAAAAACCATTTTCCTATGCTCTAAAAATATAGCTGTGCACTGACAAATGGCAGCATATTCCACAATTAGCTTATAGGATATCTTAAGGAGAAGGATGCAGGACTTACAAGGGGTCTCTCAATAAAACATGCCCATATTAGGTGTTGGGGATGGTTCAAGTTCACTTTGTCCTCTACCACCTTGTCATCAATTTTCTTAACTTTACTCAGCTGCTGGGAACAGTTTTCTCTTTGCCATTGACATGTGCAAGTTAATCAGTACCATTAATCTGCATTCCAGATATGTGGGAAGTGCATCCCCTACTACTAATAACACTTTTCTTGTACACTTGGAAACCTCTGGACTGGTGCATGCGTCGCCTTACTTATCAATACTGTCTGATTTCTTTTGCTGTAACAAACTGGCTCAATCTTTATGTTGTATAGGAAATGCTTGGGCTTTTCGTGGAGGAAATTCATTGTTTAATTCAGCTGACTACCTTGGATTTAACCTGATCTAGATGATTTCCTACAATTTCTACAAACATATCCATATTGACACAGAACTCTGTTCTAATCAATTTCTAGGCTTTCAGTAACGTTTCAATGGACTTTGTAACATGAAAAGTTGTAGTGCCAGTACAGTTTAGGTAAACTAAAAGGTCTTCATTTTACTTTCACTCATTCACTTGCTAGCAGCTGCTCCTTAGCACCTACAATCCACTTTCTCTGAACAATGTCTTTGCATTTCCAACAGCACGAGTGTGGATATAACTGTTTCTTAACTCTTTCATCATGGCTATTTAATTGTTTAATTCTGTATATCACCAGCTCAGTGTGTGGACATAACAGTAACAGCTTCTTTGTTGACTTTTCTCCCAAACATACCATTAAACACTCATAACAACATCTTCCCTTTTCCAAATGCTCAGTAGAATCCTACTACTTTAGGATCTAAGACAACAATAATGCTTAATATGCAGACAGAAATTGTCTCAAAAATTGAGAGCTGGGATGTGACCAAGCTTTCTTGGCACTCCTGTGGTTCCTCTCTAATCATTACTTTATCAACAGTGAAACCTGTTGATATTAAGGTTAAACCTGAATATTAAGGACCGCATGATTTTCTAAAAGAAGTGACACCAAAGGAAAAGACTTTCTAAAATTGCAGACAGCAGCAACTATTCTATATTTTGAAGAACATATTTACAAAACTATGATTTTGCAAATATATTCTTCAGCACCCACCAGAAGAATATATTTGCAGATAAATTTTATTAAATATTAAGTGGAGCTAGGTACATATAGCACTTTGTTAATTGTTTTTTGTCATCCACTGTTTGTGGTGGGACTGTAGCTTTCTCCTAGTCCAGAAAGTTGCCTTTGCTGGCTGTGCAGAATGGCCCCTGGAAGAAGTATAATAGTAATTGCTTTGGCAGCAGTTTGGACTGCCATGTCCTGTATGTAAGTCAGGTAGTACCAAGTGTAAGCCAGGACATTGCAAGGTCTTCTTACTGGCTTCTGTTGAATCCCAAGTTTATCAGAGAAGTTGACAGAAAATGAAGGTACACTGCCTGTCCCTTGGGAACAGCTTAAAATTTACTTCAGTGATACTTTTCCTGATCTCACCCCTGACAGTATTTCCCAAAAGCAAACAGATGTGTAACAATTTGGCACTGTCTTACAGGATGAAATACCAATATTTTTATTGGTCAACAAGCTGCAAAAACCTGTGCAAAGCCATCTTCAGTTGTTTCACCAGAAATCTCTATCCAAAATAAACTGTATTGCTAAAGCTCTCTGTTCTCCATATATATATATTTTTTTTTTCTACCTTATTTCTTCTCAAAACAGAAAAAAATCGATTAATTTCTCTAATTCTGTAGGAAAATTAAAATATTGATTTTTTTTTTAAGTGTTTTTCTTTTATTTTGTGTTCCTACCAGGATCTTGTTTGTCACAGAGAAAGTACAGATGTTTTCACTTTCACTGTTAACATCTTGTAGGGCGCATGCGCTGCTTTTAATTGCATCCTTATTCCCTACTGAGGCCTGTGGAAGTATTACCAAGAGCAACATTTTAGCCACTACATTTAGACTGAGACAAAAACCAATCTTGTGTGTCAGAGGTTTACTGTACTGGATTTATTAATACCATTGCAATCTTCACTAGTACTTTAGAATTCTTCAGGTCAAATTAATCCTAAGTGAAGTCAAGCATAATAAATTCTTAGGCCACTATCTAATTCTGTGAAAGGTGGCAAATTCTGTAGCATGACATGAAACTACAGAGGGATGTAACTGTAGCAGAAAACAAAAATAGCAGCTGTGAATACCGATAGGCACAAAAATTATCCATTAACAATGACTAATGAGCGAACTAGGTATGGACTCCAAGGAAAGGATCCCAGGAGTCAAAACAGGAAAAAGTCCATGCTTTGTATTGTAGAGTCAAGGCTAAATCTGTAATTTTTAGAGAAAGGGCTCCAAATTGTTATCCCTTTGTTTCAGAACATAGCTTGCTTTTTAAAATTGCATTAGCTGTGAGATACGTGTGAAAGTGCCAATGCATTCCTTCATTTATGTTTATGTAGTGTTTCTTATCAAAGCAGAAACCACATAGATCTAAATGGGGGTCCAGTTGAAACATCTGAGGGAAGAATATGGGGTTTTTTTTTGTTCCATAGGAGCAAGACACCAACTAGATTAATTCATTGACAAACTTCCTGTATGTGCTGAGACTTGAAACATGTCTGTTTCGACAGCAGGGAATAGAGGCACTCAAGTCTTTTATTTGTTGCCGTAGTGAGCAATAAATTGGCAAGATCTGGTATAACATTAACCTCCTTTAATTGCAGTCTCCTCATCCGTTTGTTCTACTGTGTGTATTTAGTTGCGCTGTCTCCAGGTGCTGTGGTGTTTCTGGTGTGATCATAAATAAATGACTGCAGTTCGTTTTCAGACATCAGTAAAGAATTTGACTCTTTCAAAATATTGAAGGAAATACTTAATTAGTTCATATCTGTTGTTTCCATGCAGACTCTTCCAGGCACTTATAAGAGGTTAGATTTAGACTACAGATAACTTACAAGATAATGTATCATTTAATCATGTTACTAACCCCAGAAATTACCAGAGAAGACAATGCAGATATCACAGATGAAAATGCAAATGGAAATCTGCAAGTCTGATGAATAGGAAAATGAGTGACACAGTAGGTGGCATTCTACCAACACCTAGATGAAATTAGGAAGTACTTTTAAGACTGAAAATGGTGAATATTTAATGAAATGCAAATTCAAGGTGCTGAAAGCTACAGTAGGTGGGGAAGTCCTCAATTTTTAACATATTCTAGGCTAGATGCTCAGTGTAGACAACTCATTGCACTAATCAGCACTTAAACCTTGGTCAGATGTATATGTAGTCCAGCCAAAACTGCATTAATTAATCCATTTTTTATTATGCTGTATTGTATCAAGAAGAGGGGATAATTTATTTGTGACTGAGAGAGTATAGTACTATCATGGCTGATTCTTGACAGTGTTAATGAAGCAAAATTTTTATCAGAATCAGGTTTGGCAGGACCCTGACTTACTGAAAAAGCTTTTTTACAAAGGTAAGGTGCAGAGTTACTGTGTAAAGCACTACACATGTAAAATTGATTGCTGTGGAGCAATGCATTTGTATACTACTCAGCTGAAATTTGAACAGAAGTTTACATTTCAAAAACACTTAGTTAGCTTTGTTGCCTTCATTAGCTATCTTGCAGTGCATCCTAGTTTAAGAAATTTAATGGAGAAGTGATAACATTAAAATTCTAACTTGGAAAATATTTTCTAGTCAGTTCTGACTGAAGAAATTTGGGTTTTTCACTAAATTGTATAGCTTTACAGGAAAACATATCCATCATTCCTATACAATACCCTAACCTAAAAAAAACCTGATTTATCTTTTTCCAGAGTTCTCCCAGACTGGGGATATTCATAGAATACAATCATAGAGTCAGTAAGGGTTGGAAGGGACCACAAGGATCATCTAGTTCCAACCCCCCTGCCATGGGCAGGGACACCCTACCCTAGATCAGGCTGGCCGGAGCCTCATCCAGCCTGGCCTTAAATACCTCCAGGAACGGGGCCTCAACCGCCTGCCTGGGCAACCCAATCCAGGCTCTCACCGCTCTCATGCTGAAGAACTTCCTCCTCACATCCAGGCTGCATCTCCCCACCTCCAGCTTTGCTCCATTCCCCCTAGTCCTGTCACTCCCTGAGAACCTAAAAATTCCTTCCCCAGCGGTTTTTGTAGCCCCCCTTCAGATACTGGGAGGCCACAGTAATGTCACATTGGAGCCTTCTCTTCTCCAGACTGAACAGCCCCAACTCTTTCAGTCTGTCTTCATAGGAGAGGTGCTCCAGCCCTCTGATTATCCTTGTGGCCTTTCTCTGGACACGCTCCAGCATGTCCACATGTTTCTTGTAATAGGGGCTCCAGAACTGGATGCAGTACTTCAGGTGGGGTCTCACCAGAGCATAGTAGAGAGGGAGAATCACCTCCCTCAACCTGCTGGCCACACTTCTGATGCAGCCCAGGATCTGTTTGGTCCTCTGGGCTGCAAGTGCACGCTGCTGACTCATATTGAGCTACTTGTCCAGCAGCACCCCCAAGTCCCTCTCCTCAGGGCTGCTCTCCAGCCACTCACTGCCCAGCCTGGATTTGTGCTTGGGATTGCCTTGACCCAGATGCAGGACCTTGCACTTGGTCTCATGAGGTTGAGTTGTCCCCACCTCTCCAGCCTGCCCAGGTCCCTCTGGATGACATCCCTTTCCTCCAGCCTGTCTGCTGCACCACACAGCTTGATGTTGTCAGCAAACTTGCTGAGGGTGCACTCAGTGCCTCTGTCTATGTCACCAACAAAGATGTTGAAAAAGACTGGTCCCAGGACTGATCCCTGAGTGACTCTGCCTGTCACTGGCCTCCACTTACACATGTATCTGTTGACAGCCATTCTTTGGATGTGGCTATCAAGCCAGTTCTTAATCCATCTAGAGGTCCACCCCTCAAACCCATGTTTCACCAGCTTGGAGACCAGGATGTGGTGCAGGACTGTGTCAAAAGTCTTGCTGAGGTCCAGGTAAATGACATCAGTTGCTTGCCCTTCGTCTAATAATGTTGTGAGCAGTTCATAGAAGGCCACCAGGTTTGGTGGGAGATGACTGGAAAACAAGTTCTATTGTATTATACAGTGTGTTTAAAGCCACAAAACTGCACAAGATTTGCTTTTGCATATGCATTGCTGATTGTTATCATCTCAGTCAATACTTATTTTTGCAGTATTCATTTAAGTGCTTAAGAAGTTACCCTGTTTGGGTGCATTTTACACAGCTGGCAGGGGGAGCTGCAGCAGCAGCAGCAAGCATGAGGGGTTAAATGACTTTTATTGAAGCAGTTTATAGCTTGCTCTTGTCTTTAAGCAAAACTGATCCACTGTAAACTAAGATCTATTGGGACAATATTTTAGAAGATATTTAGTTTTCCACTAACCTATATTTTGTTTGTGTAGTTTCTTTCTTTTTTTTTTTTAACTCCTTAAGGTATTCTAGTGATAAAAAGGATAAGGTCATTGCTGCTGGGTCTCTTTTTCTTAATGTAAACATATTAAATTGTCCTGCCCATGAAAGGGCAGATGTTGCTCTTTTTTTTTCCAGAGAAATTTACATACACTTCAGTTTGTGGAACAGGAACTGCAGTATCTCATTAGGGAGCTACATTTGCTTAGCTTACATGAAGTAGATTTGAGGGGAGAAGTCTTATTCTCTTAAGTAATTTTTTAAATAACAAATCTGACTTCAGTTATTTCTAATCATTTGCTACTAGGAGTATTTTACTGTTATCACCATTCAGGTGCTTCAGCTCTATTAAATATTTAAGTGAAAGTTTTATGGAATATGTTGTTTAGAATTCAGAGGATTTTATGAATTATTATTCATAGCATCTGCCATTTACAGGGAGGAAAAAAAAGCCTAAACCAGGTCTTTAATATGTACTTAAAGCTTGTAATTCAATTTTAAATAAGATTTGCGTGATTTTAGAAGTTTTCTTCATATGGCTATGGGAAAGACCCATCTGCTCTCTAAACCCTTAGGTCTGAGGTTTATAGCTTTTCAGCATATGAGATAGATAGATGTTTTTTTGTGAAAGATAGATGTTTTTTTGTGAAAGATAGAAGATGGGAAGTAGAATACAAAATAGATATTTTAATATGAATGAATGCTTACTGGTAGCTGACAGTAAAGGAGCAGTGTAGGTCTGTTTTTCTGCTCTATGTTTTATAAAATCACTTTCTTAATAAACAAAACTTTGCTAATATTTGAGATAACCACAAGAGAAATCTTGGAAGGTATTCTAAAATCAGACAAATCAAGCTGTAGTCCTTTTTATTTTTAACTCCAAGAAACTCTCATTGTTCGGCATTCTGCTTGACATTGAACTGGGCAGGTGTGTCCACATAAGGTGCAACAGGGAGGGATTTGCATGCTGGCTTGCTGAAGTGACAGAATTGTGCAAAATAACTGCAGTAGTCTGGCAAGCTTCAGGAAGCAGGTGGATCTGAGGTACCTATCTCCAAAATTACAATGTTGAAAATGCCTGATGCCTAACCCAGGAGGCATCTACACTTCCCCCACCACATTATTATTTGTCAGGCTCCTTTTCTGTATGTCTTGACATGCCTGAAATTGCTTTGCTCTTGATGGATCTGAGCAGTAGAGCCTATATCTCTGAACAGATTTGGGATCCAGAAATTATGTCTTTTGTGTATGTGAATGTGACATGTGATGAATAGGAGAATTTGTATATGTATAGCAAGAGGTATAAATTTACATGCAAAAGAAAATATTGATACTGATTTTTACTGAGGACAGACCACACTGTTCACTTAGAAGGTTTAGAAAACCCTTTCTTCTCATGTATTTTTACATTTTTTCACTTGCAATTTCAAATGCTGTTAATATCGAACATGATATGTATGTTGGGTATGTATGACAAAAAATAGAGTTTAAGAAGAGTGAGGTAATGAAGTATTGGAAAAAAGTACCTTTCCATCCCTCCCTTTTTCCTGGGCTCAACTTTGTCAGTTTTGGCCAAATTGCAGAGGACACTAAATTGGGCCTGAAAAGCAATAAGAGTTTCAGTGCAAAGGGGCTGGAAAAAACTTCAGAATTCAGTCAGCATAAACCTAGTTAAGGTTAACAAAGTGATTATAGCAATTATAGGATAAAAACATCTTCCTTAGAATAGAATCATAGAAGCAACCAGGTTGGAAGAGATCTCCAAGATCATCCAGTCCAACGTATCACGCAGCCCTATCCAATCAACTAGACCATGGCACTATGTGCCTCATGCAGGCTTTTCTTGAACGACTCCACTACCTCCCTGGGCAGCCCATTCCAATGGCAAATCACTGTCTCTGGGAAGAACTTCCTCCTAATATCAAGCCTATACCTCACCCAACACAACTTGAGACTCTGTCCCCTTGTTCTGTTCCTGGTTGCCTCAGAGAAGAGACCGACCTCCACCTGGCTACAGCCTCCCTTCAGGTAGTTGTAGACATCAGTGAGGTCACCCCTGAGCCTCCTCCAGGCTAAACAACCCCAGGTCCCTCAGCCTCTCCATACAGGGCTTGTGTTCCAGGCCCCTCACCAGCTTTATTGCCTTTCTCTGGACACGTTCCAGTATCTTAACATCTCTCTTGAATTGAGGAGCCTTCTCATCAGCTGTCCAATATCAGATGGCTATAAGATCTTCAATGAAGTATTTTTAAATGGCTCCTGACAGTAATTTTCTGTATTCTATGTTATGCTTACCTTTGCCTGTCTTAAAGGGACAGAAGCTCTAGAAAACACTCTTGTGCTGGAGATTCTAAAAATTATTATTTATCCATTGAAATACTGTTCTTAATCACTGAAAACATTAAAAATCTTTACAAAACTTAGTTATATTTGAAAGAGGAGCTCTACTGATATGTGAGATATCAAATCCTGGGCCATTTAGTCTAAAAACCTCTTGAGTTTTGCCCCAGTTGAATGTTTGTTTAAATACTTTAAAAAATATACACTGAGCTTTCTAAGGTAATTCTCTCACTGAAAACCTTTGTATCCAATACTACAACTGTAGCTAGGCAGTAGGAACTGGAGAAACCTAGAGCACACATGCTTTAAAAAAATCTAGAAAAGCTTTCATTTTTGTGTCACAAGACAACTGCAGTGCAACTGAAATGGGTTGATTTTTGATCCACAGCTAGTGACATTAATTAAAGGACTTTCGGAGATTATGTGCTGATTTCACATCTCTAGGAAGTACTGGGAGTTGCATTTGAGAGGACACAATGTGTTACTTCAAAGTCTATATGTAAGATTAAAAGTGATGGTGAAATTTTAATTCATGCAGATGTTTTTTATAGCCTGTTAGCATATAGTAAAGTAAAATTAGAATTAATTTACTCAATCCATGGATTTAAACAACCGGGGGGGGGGAATCTGATTTTTTTTTTTTTTAATAAGAACTACAGAGAAAAAGGTTTAGAGTTGTGGAACAGGGAAAGACAATTACTCTGGGCAAAATCAATGAAACTATGCACAAGGGAGAGAGGGATGCTCAGCATGAGTTAAGGGTTAGTAGATATAAGCCTTTTGTTCGAAATTCTATCCTGTGCTAAGTACCAAAACAGACATATCACACGAACCAATTAAGGACCATTTAAGACCGATGTACCTTTTCATTAAGTATCTTTTAAATGTAAAACCTGGCTATGTCTCATCAGTCAAATATTCACTTAAAGGTGACCACTAAAGGTAATAGAAAAGATTATCCTAAAATCTTTTTCTTTTGACTAGGAAAAATCTTGGTGAAAAGCTTAAAAACAGTGCATAGTAAGAGGAGGTTATGTCTATGCTTTTACAAGTCTCTAGTTTATTTGTAGTTAAGAGACACACTGTATTTTGCTTTGGAAGTCTGTAGTTCCTCATAGAACAGCTTGTGAATTAATAAGAAAGAATACTAGTCTTTTGCATGATCACTAATTAGTTATCCCGCCTTTACTTATTGCCGTTTAACTCTGTTAAGCTTAATGTTTATACATATACTATATTAATGATCTCACATGCATGTAGCAGTGGAATACATAATGATTAGTAAAGCAATAATCATAAAACACTATTGATATCATCACTATCAATGTTAATTTGATCAATTTGCAGCAATATGGTCAAAAATTGATCATACTTTTAGAGATTATAATTTCCCACCAGACAAAATCATTTCCAGGGGATCAAACCACAGTGAAAATAACACTGTGCCTTTGTGGGATACTCTCCAACCCACTCTCCCTACAAACAACAACAAACCCCCAGAAAATAATCTGAGTTTCAAGTGAGAGCAGTACAGTAACAGGAAATCTTGAAGTTCTCATTTATTTTAGCTCTTCTTTCTTGACCTTGGTTATCCTTTTCAAGAGCAGTTTTTTCTTTTCTCTGTGAATTCTTCCAAATTTTGATCAAGATGATGATCTGTAAGAGCTCCTGAGAAGGCAACAAAGATAGTGAGATGTACAGTAAAAATCTGCATATAAAGCACTTCAAGGACAATATTCAGAAGGTATAAATTGATGTTCCTTTGGGTCATTTACCAGTTCATACCACTGGGATCCTCATCCTAGAATGGTTTTGTTTGGGAAGAGTAGTAAGTAACAAGAACACAACACTGTGTTCACTATACCCATGGGAATATTTTCTTCAATGCAACAGTTCAGTGAAATAAATGCATCATGAAATGAAGGGCCACTGCATTTAAAACAAGGACAAGAAAGCATTTGATGCTGCAAATAGATAGCCATGGGTTTTTTTCAATGGCAAGAAAGACAGATAACCTGTCTGTGTAATGGGGCTGGGTAATTTATGTTTGCTAAAACTATTTGTAGCTGTGATAATACAGATAATCAAATCTTACGTGTCAGAGAAATATGATGAAAAGGGAACACTTCTTTGTTTTTCTTTCTGTTGTTTCATAGTGAGTTAGATATTTTATGGGTATTTAGAGACAAAGTAAGAGAGGAGCTGTAGAACAGTACATAGACCCATTATGACAAATTCTCTATTACCTTGCTCTGTGAATACCCACTCCAGAATGCCTGTTGTTGCCAAACTGCAGAAAATACTGCTATTTAAAGAGTTAGCTTGGACAAGCAAAGCTGATAAATGTTAGAGCTAAAACAAAACTATGGAGCAGAGTTAAATGACTTAATAATAACATCATACTACTTTTTTGTTCATAAGACACTTGATTTATAGGGCTATAATTCCTACTGATTTCAGTGGTTCCTTCTGATTTACATTACTATAAATGACAGTGAGATCAGTTCCTGCACAAAAAGGCATTTTCAGTTCTCTCGATGCTACGTTGTACAAGTCCAAGGAGGGTTTTCTCTGTTGTCAATTTTGGTCAAGACACATTATCTGTAAAACGTTCTGGAAGAGTTCTGTCACATTAATACTTTCTAACTGAAGGCATCATTTGCCAGAGGCTATATTCAGTGGCACAGTTTTTAAAAGAATTGCTCTTGGCATCACAGCCTAATGGTATTACAAATCCTGTCACGGTATCAATAGTGAAGTGGTAAGAAAGTGAGAAATATTGGAATGGAGCTTCATAGCCATGTAGCTTGGAAAAGAATCGTCTGATTCTTCTCTTGCTCATACCAATGAAATGTCAATCTTGACTATAAACCAGGATAGTCTGATTGGAAGATCACTGAAATTAATCTTCACCTGTCCAAGAGAAACAAAGAAATCCAATTTAAGTGTTCTAAATAAGAAAAGACTTTAACTTAGAGTGTAGGCAGATCAGTTGTATCAACACTTGTTTCAGGTTTAACAAAGAAGTAATTAACTTCACAAAATATTGTTTTAGATAAATTGTAAAGCAAGATCATATCATTCTGCAGGCTCCACAATGGACTTTTGTATATCTAGTACAATCTGTCAAGCAGCCACCTAAGAAAGCATCAAGTAATATCAACTGTAACCATATCAGACTACTGACTGCAGCCTGTCATACAATCCCAACAGATATTTGGGTAAGTCATAGTGGGGGTGGGAAATTAATTCTTTCTACACGTTTATGGAAGCTGAGCAAGAGAATTTTCAAGACAGTAATAGTCTAGAAAGCATAGAGAATTTCCTAACACTGAATGGACACGTTCAGGTGGTGTGTATACCATTTCATATGAAAGTGTCATAGTCTTAGTGAAACCAGGTGTGTTTAGTACAGCAAATGTTTGTTTGTCAGAAGGATTATTAGTGACTTAAATCTGCTATTTTATATAATTTCAACTTTAAGTCTTAACAAAGGGTGTAGGTTCTTTAAGAGAATAATTGTCTATTCTTGTCCAATCTGACAGGATAAGAATTTCTATGCATTGCTGCTATAGAAAAAGATCAGTAGGAACAAGGAAGCATAGCTAAAATTGGAACAGTTTGAATATGTTAGAACCAATCAATCATTTCTGGGTTTATTATCAGTTTATTAAAGTAGATTGTTTTGAATGTTTACCAAGAAAACAGTAAAAGCACCGAACCCTTCTAGAAGACTTGTATTTTGCAGATGCATTTAGTTTTCTAATGGTTTTACAGAAAGAAAACTTAGTGGCTCCCTAAGGTATATTTAAATATTCTTTGATGAATTCTCTTGTGTCACCCTTGATTGTGCATATGTCATACAATTCCAAAGAATGAGTGCAGTGGGAGCAATAGCTTCTCCCATATAACTGTAATATGGCCTCACATATAATCATGGACAATTTACATATGTTATCTTTTGTGCGGGAGAATCATATTTAATACAGTTCTTCAGTAGAAAGATCCTTGTCAGTCATCTTCTTGTGGGAACATTATCTACAAAGCAAGTCTTCAGTTTGAATATAAGGAAAAAATAGGGGCCTTTCTTTCTTAGTGTGGCACGCTTAAATGAATTAAGAAGGCGGCAAAAAATTCAAATATCCTTACATTTTTAAATCCCCTTCTTTTTATGTGTCCATATGTCAACCATTCACTGAATCAGGAAGCAACTGTAGTCTTGTATCAGACTCAAAGAATGTCTCTGCAGATGAGATTTAGTGTAATGCTTTCTGCTACTGAGATGCTCATTACAGTTCACTTTGTGTCACTGCTACCACCTTAAAGTCATCCTTTCCAAAGTCTCTCATATGACTTTTGACTGTTTTTTTCCCCGCCTTACGTTGTGTCAGCATTTCAAGCCTGGTTAGTAGTGCATAGAACTGGTGTTTCTGCATCCTCTTGCGTTTAGGGACCTGGAAAAGAAAGGATTCTGGGGGGAGGGGAGCGCTGTTAAAGGGTATCTAATGGAAAAGCAAGAATATTCATGAATTATTTTACTGCAGATAATGTGTTTATAATCTTTGACCATTCGTATGAAAAGTCATGATAATTACTGCTTGCTTTTACACTGGTGTTGGAATTCTGATGTCTCTGGATTTTTATTAAAATGAGTGCTCACCCATGGTGCTACACTTGAGTCCCTCTTTCCTGTTCTCTACAGTCTGAGTATTAATTCTGTCCCAGTGTTATGTCCTCTGCCCTTCTCTGCTTCCAGTCCAGTCTCATTTTTTCCAGCTGTCTAGGATCCATAGCTTTCTCTTGTAGCATCTCTTCCTGATCTCCTAGTCTTTGTCTCCTCCACTCTGCTGCCTGTTTCCAGTGTCTCTCAATTCTGTCTTCAGTCTCTTTGCATTGAATTTTCTCAGTTCATGTCCCTAGAAACCTTTTTATTCCTCTCTAATCAAATGGAATAGCTTGTTCCTTGCTTCTGGAATTGGGTGGACTTCTCTGATTTTTTTTTTCTGACTTTTTTTACTCTAAAATCAGCCTAAGCATCTTGGAAATTTTCTAGAAACTTTCAGTCTAAATGCTTCCTGTTTTATAAAGCTGTAATTGAAAATATGGCTTTATGATGGTAATAATTAGAAACCTTTACAGAAGACAACATTTTATCCTTGCCTTTTCAGATGCAGCAAGTAATATTTTTTGAGCACTATTATGCCATTAATTCACAATATGTGATTTCACCAAAACAGCCTGTTCTCATTACCATGAAAATTAGTGACAGTATCTCTGGTCACCACTGCTAGCTGTCTTTTGCTGTGCTTTAAAAATATTCACATAGATCGCCCATAACAAAATATGGAAGTACATCCAAGTTCAAACAAAATCTTGTAGATAGGAAGAATGTGTAATTGGAGGGCTGAGCAGAAGCAACACCTTTTATTACTACCAGTACATCTTTTTTTCTTCAAAAATAGGAGTGGAGAAGTAAGATCTTTTATATTTATTCTACTTTTAATCTATTTGTAGCATCACAAATTAACATTTGTAGAAAGAATGAAGACTGAAGTTTCACTTTGACATTGTACATTAAAATTTAATGTCCTAAACTTATTTACACCTAAATGAGATTTTTTAATGATCTAATTAATAACATGTATCATTTGCTTCTTTAAACTAAGCCACTCTGAGGTAGCATCTTTCAGTAATTTCAAATGTTTAATAAAAGATGAAAGTCTTCCATTATTTTGAGTACTATTCCAACAATCCATTTCATCTGCCTCAAAAAAATGGATCTTACATTCAGAATAAATTTTAATTCAGATCAGTTACATTTAAATTTGAATTCAGAGATACATGAACATTTTGGGTAGGAAAAAAAAAAAAGATAAATATTTAGACATAGAGAAACTCCTAGGTGAGAAATTTTAACTCCTGGGAACTGCTGTTTTGAAAAGAAGGTCCTGCTTGTCCTGGTGAAGTACAAAGAGATCTAGTCTGTGAAACGCGAAGCATGGTCTTCTCAGTACTGAGAAAAATACCTCCTCTGTTTCAGATGCTGAGTCAAATTTGATCCATGGTGGATTCTGATGAGTTCTATAGGTTTAGTTTACTGGAAAGCCTCCTTATGAAATACTTCTCACTGATATTTTAAAAAGCATTCTTTCCAGCTGTCTTAGCTAGAATTCAGTTTACATTGGAAGGCTAATATATTAGTTATCTGAGTTATGTTTTCTCTGGAGACTTCCAGGCACCTCATACAGACAAATTTTTATCTTTTTTTTTTTTTTTAGCAGTAAGCTGTGTATAGAATGATTCAGGACTTCCACAAGATCACAGAGAAAACTGAATGACAGACTTGCGTTCTTGGTTAATTCATAGTATTGTGGCACAAGCTAACATTTCTGACATGCAATAGTAACTTGTACATGAAGTTTGCCACTTATATAAGAGG
Organism: Tricholaema leucomelas; assembly: GCA_013400475.1. NCBI lineage: Eukaryota > Metazoa > Chordata > Aves > Piciformes > Lybiidae > Tricholaema lacrymosa > Tricholaema leucomelas. The sequence goes on along the minus strand of WAAF01012305.1, from coordinate 20,467 downwards.
CTCCCCATTGGTCTCCATGAAGCTGCTTGTATGAATCAAGATCAGCACTCATATAATGTATTTGCAGGATTATGGCTTAGCATAAGGTGGAGAATTGAGCTTTATATAAACTTTAAATAGATTCTAAATCCTTTGTGCTTCCCATTGTCCTGTGTTGCCTGTCTCTCTGAAATAGGGCATATCAGGCAGCCAAGAGAACTGAGCAGACAACTGGAAGGGAGAAGGCTGTCTCCTATGAATTAAAAAATCTAAAGACTGACCCCCCAAATCATAGGTTTCAGTTTCAATAACTTCCCATGGCTTTGATATCAATCCTGTGATTCTATTTTGGTTCATCTTCTGATTTTTGAACTCCCAGGGTTGGCTACGCTGACATCATCTCTAAATTTGGTGAGCAGAGAAAAAGACAAGCACTGTTAGGGTGAAGAAGCCTGAACAGCAGCAGCTGCTGATCTGCTCAGTCAACATAGTCTGTTCTATTACATGTCTCGAGATCGAACGTTTCTCAACTATATTTTTAGTGCATTAAATAAAAGCTTATTTGTTTTTTGACTGAGGTGATTATACCTTTGGCGAGGCACTGCTGCTTGTTTTGCAAAATAATAAAGACTGTTAATCTTATGATAGGCTCAGGGGTGCAAAATGAGCGTCAGTCAAACCTCTAATATATTATATTCACAGTCAGGATGTTGAGAAAACAGACCTGCATCTCTGAAGTCATGATTATCTCTGCTTTAATGTGTATCACATTAGTTACAAAAGCTAAAAAAATAAGTTACCTGATTCTCCTGTTAGGCCTGGGGAGCTATGCAATTTAAGTAAATAATAACATAGAACATAGCAAGATCACCAAGATCAGAACAGGGGCTACATCTGTCTGAGCTCTACCTCAGGAATATTTTTAGTCTCCATCCCTTAGAGAATGGATTCATGGCAAGAAAGAGGGTACATTAAGGGAATTTGCTGTCATCTAAATAACCCCTGCACTGCAGTCCATGAAGTACTGTAGACTGTAATTAGTCCTTCAGCTTACTGAGAGTAGTAGGTCAGTGTTTTTTGTGGCAGACTGGTGAATCTAGGGAGTTTGTGAACCCACTAACTGCAACCTGTTACTGCGACACTTGTACAGAAAAACCTCTCAGCTGCAACACAGGTGCGGTTGTGTCTGTATAGCACAAACTTACAGAGTGATGGGGGTTGGAAGGGACCTCTGGAGATCATCTAGTCAAACCTCTGTTAATGCAGAAAAACGTAGATCAAGTTTTGAAAGACTCCAAAAAAGGAGACTCCACAACCTCCTTGGGCAGCCTGTTCCAGTGCTCACCTCATTTAGCTGTGGGCCCACATTTTGCCTGGTGTGCCTTCTGCTGCTGCTATACTTGAAGAAGCCATGCAGTATCACATACCAGTGACCACCAAGTGCTGAGTGAGTTCTAGAAGCCAGTTGCCACAGTGCACTGTTTGAGTTTCTTACTGATAGGAAGAACGTGTGAGTACCACAATTCTACTGGTAGTACCATCAAAGTTGGAAAAACCACTGTCAAGTGCTGCACTGTGCTAAGGAGACATGTGCCTGCTGAAATGGGAACAGAAAGGGGAAGTTCTAGCTGTCATTAGAGTCTGTAAGAATTTTCATGTTACTTCAGTTGGCTCAGGATTCCACCCATGGGTTTTTTAACTCACTTGGAGTTTCCCACTACGTGCAGGTTGATCCCACAGGTGTTATCACCGCAGCCTATTCAGTACAATTCTTATTCTTCATTCCGATTGGTTTGCAGCTGTTAGAAACTGAAGAATAAAAGACAAATCTTTGGCAGCATCTTGTCTGCTTATACAGAAAGATCTTTAGGAACAAGGACTTCTTTTTACTGTCTGTTGCTATAGAGTTCTGGGTCTTGGTTTGAGTCAATGCAGTATCCTCATTGTAGTGATAAATGTTCCTGAGGAGGCAGAAAAATACAACAGCTATTCTACTGCACTCATGCACCGTAATGGCACAAAAACATCTGACACACAGGCAAGTCACACCATGTGTGGGATTACACCTTGATGTGCAAAAACATCTTAGGTACTAAAAGTAATCCTTCCTGTAGAACCAACGGTCTTGTAGTAACTCAAATGATTTTAGAGACTCCAAAGCTCTCTTTCACATATATACAGAAGCCGTGCATTCTAATGTGGCACTGAACTCAGGGAAATGCAGCTAAGCAGGGGATGAAGTGCAAAAAGTACTGAGCAGTACAAAAGCTGCACAACAGACCATGAGCTAAAAAACTGTGTTGTGGTAATGTTGTGAGGTGAATTTGTAGAACTATGAAATTATCTGCTGAGATGGAATTTGGCAAGAAGACCAAATTTAGCATTCCCTCGTGTAATCCAAAATGTGTCATCTCCATCTGAATAATATCTTCCCAGATGGAAATAGATGGGAACTTTATAGTAAGAAATGCTTCATTGGAAAATGCTGAGTTACCAAACCCAAAAATATTTCTCAGAAAATTCTCTGGGGCTTGTTTGTTTTTTGTTTGGTTGGTTTTATTCGGGTTTTTTGGTTGTTTGGGATTTTTTTGGGGGTGGGAGGCTTTGGCTTTTGGGGGGATGGATTGCACTGGGTTGAGATGGAGTTCGTTTGCATTTTTCTTTTTTTCTGTCTCCATTATTCATTGATCTGCAAGAGACTTTCTTTGTGGCCTTCCTCTGATTTCAGGGCCCCTAGAAGGCTTTCTGCAGCACAACTAAGAGCTGAACCTGGAGCTTAGATATCTTCTAGGTGTCTGGCACAGCTGGAAACCCTGAATTTCTGAGGTCTCTGACCCAAGTGGATGCTCATGCAACATTTACTTCTCTCTTCACAACAAAGAACTTGGATACCTTAACTACTGCCCCAAAACCTGGCCTGTGGAGGTGGGAGGCTGGAAACCCTAGGGAAGCTGGCCTGGTAGTAGCTCATTCTTTTGCACCCCTGGCACTGGACACTGTGAATACCATGAATGCTGGCTAAAGTGTGGATGCTTATATTTCTGAGGTTAAGTGAGAAATTAACAACCCCAGGAGCCCTGGGGCTCTCAGATCTGCTTTCAGAATGAAAATTTTCCCAGGTTCATCCAAGATTTGTACAGTTGGAGCCATATATTCAGACAAAATAGTCATCACCAAACGATCTGATTTTAATTCTGTCCAAAATGCATAACCCTAACCCTCTTTTTTTATTTTCATTCAAAACAGAAATGTGTGGCGAGATCTTGAATTCATGTGAAAGCACCTCTAAGCACTGTCTGAAGTCACTTGACACTCAATCTTTGGACCAAGTGCTTCACACTGAACTGGTAGCACTACTCCAGACTCCTCTGCTTGGTGAGTTGCCATTTGAGATAGTCTGAGTTAATTAGTCATTCTCAGTCTGTGAGATGTGGCTTATCCACAGTGGGAGGTTGCTGATGTTTGGTACTTAATACTTGGTTGTATATTGTTTATGCTACAGCCATTAAATGTTTCTATATTCTGGGTTCTAACCATGACTTCTATAGTGCTAGTAGGTGTTGAAGCATACGTACAGTAGTTCAGTCATGTTGTGTGTTGAGTCCAAAGCTTTGTTACTGCATTACACAAAATCTCCCTGTGCCTGCACAGCTGTAATCTTTCCTGCCAACAGAAACTTAAAAAATAGGTGTGGATGTTAAGGATGCTCTCTGCTACCTGTGGCAATGATTTCTTGCATCAGTTAATAGTTGTGGAAGGACTGCGCAGAACTGTCTGGTGCTAAAAAATGTCCTTCTATTTGCATTAAATGGTATCTGTCCTGTGCCAGTATGGAAGGAAGTTAACACCACTTTAACAGTGTCTAGTATGCATGTAATTAGGAAGTTTGTACATGGTGCGGTAAGTAAGAACAATGACAGCTCTAAAACCCACATTTAATGAGTAGTTGAGAAATGCAATCATTCATCAGCCATTAGTTGAGATCAAATTTTAGTAGAAATGGGAGATATGTATATATAAAAGCAAGGGTGGCCAAAGCTGCAGGTTGGTATCTTGTTCTGTTTATGTCCTTCCATGAGGACTAGGTGCTCTTGTCATGCAAAAGCAGCTTTTGCATGACATCTGTAGGAAGGTTTGTCTGGGAATCTTGTATCATGGCAAATCTTCCTCTGCAGTACCTGAGAATGAGAATTAATTTGGCACTCACCCAAGAGTACTGAGTATTGAATACCCAACCCTCTGGCTGTAGTAGGACTGCTCCTAAGTTGCATAGTGTTTGCAGGATCAGGATTGGAGAATTAGAAGCTTTCAAGTGCCGGAATCAGAAAATCCAGAGAAGGATAGTAAAGGCCTTACTTAAGGCAGTGCAATGAAATTTCCTCACCAAGCATTTTGTAAAAATTATATTAACAAACCATTAATCAGGGAATTATTAAATCAGATGGTGCACGGAGATATCAAAAACGAAACAGAGCTGCCGTCATCTTACTTGTAACAAGTGCAGTATCAGGATTATGCAGTGACAGGAACACACTAGTGCCTAACAAGAGAAGAAAGAGGTGTATGCTAAGGGAAAGACAGAGAAAAAGTTTGAGATGATATTTGTTTAAAGGAAGAAATCCATCATAAGGCTTCTTTAAATGAAGATAAAACTGCTCTTTCCAGCTGCATACAAATGGGAGAGCATCTCGCACATTAAAAGGGAACTGGGACTTTCAAGTACCTCACTCAATATGCAGAAAATTGTACTGGATGTTGGCAGCATTTCTTCACAAAGACGACAGCTGTGGGGGTCCTTTTTATTAGGCAGTATATAAAAAAATCCTAAAGTGAAGTTTTCCCAAGTAAATAGGCAAATATTCAACAAAATAATCAAGTGCTGGTTTTATTTTGCTGTTCAGTACAGGGTTTGCTATAGAAAACAAATCCCTTTTTAGGACTGTGGGAAGTACTCACATATGACAAATGGCGATTGGTGTACGGATGTGCTGAGCTGGTAATGTCTGTGTTCTCCAGAGCCTATGAATCATTTGACAGTGCCAGTGCGATGTTAAAGTAGAACAATATTTTCCATTTCTGTTCTGGAACATCCTGAACTTTCCAGAACAAGGGAGCCTCCCTTATAAAGTTGATGCCCCGTGAAAACACAATTCTGGTCCGTTTTCAAAATCTGTCTAGTTCCATGTGTGAACTCCAACATACTGTATATGTGACCTGTACCTATTGCCCTTATACTTACACATGTACTCTAGAGAGCCAAATCCTAAGTTCAGACACCTAACTAACTCAAGTTAGATAGCTTCTAGCTAACTTGAAACTGCCTTGTCCTAATCTCCGTAGATGGGATCAGTTGTGGAGCCTACTCCTAAAGGTAGATTTGTTTGGTTTACAGAAACATTCAGTTTGGAAAAGACCCTCAGCATCACCAAGTCCAACTGATAACCCTACTCTACAAGGTTCACCCTAAACCATGTCCCCAAGCACCACATCTAAACAACTTTTTAAACACATGCAGGGTTGGTGACTCAGCCACCTCCCTGGACAGCTCATTCCAATGCTTGACCAGTCTTTCCATTAAAAAAAAAAAATCCTAATGGCCAGTCTAAACCTACCCAGTCACAGGTTGAGGGCATTCCTTCTTGTTCTATCACTAATTACCTGACAGAGACCAGCAAAGTGACTGTTGTGGAAGTAGGTTCCTCAACATGCTTCCTCCATGTCCCAGTCAACTGCTGCTGGAAAAAAAAGTTCTCAAGTATTCTTCACATATTTTTTTTGAGTCTTCTCCACAAACAGAGGGAGATGTTTGGGAAAAGGATAGTTTTGCTGTTGAAAGTAATGGTTATGTCTTTCACGAAATATTTACGATCCTTGTATGAGCATCTGGGACACAAGACAGTTAACATGCAAACAGAGTTAACTGGGATATTGCAGAACATTAGCAACATATGCAGTGTAAATCTGACAGGTGACAGACAGAGATAAAAATCAGCCTGGCAACTCTTAATTTCCATTTCCCTTCAAAAGGAGACTTCCTAGAGATGAAGTATGGCTCCAAGAAAGATCTGCATTTTCCCCATGCTTTACTTTTTGCAGATTCAAGAATGGCTGTTATATTTTGGAGGAAGGAATATTTCTCCCCTAAAACTTCATGTATTATCTGTGGTGTTTTCTCCTCTCTTAGCCACTTTCAATCAATCTGGAAGTTTCTTTGTTGTCTGTCTGTGTATGCATGTAGAGCTACAGTTAAACACCAGTTACAGTGTGGATGCACTTGTTGTTTAACTCTTTTCCAGCCTGGATAACATCTGTCTTAATCATAATGATTGTTATCACATGAAAAGCCAAAAGATTCACATAGAGATGCTATTATAGAGTTTAAGAAAAGGACTGATGAAATTGATACACTGAGAGGTTTCTGTAGATGTCTGCAATATATTGCATAGTGCAATGTGAGTTCTGACTGCAGGTAGTTTTAATTTGAAAACCTTTATGTAGTTTTGAGAATTTATCCCATTTTATCACTTTAATCTTTCTATCATTTTCTACAGTGACAGGAATGAGAGGCTGAATTCCTCTTGCTTTACAAGGTTAACAGTATTGTTGCTCTACCGGCTCATCCTTACCTCTTATGAAAGACAAACATCTCTCTTTGCTGGAAAGACCTTTTGAAGGTTACCCTACTCTCCCTAACTGACCAACTTTTGTGTCTGACCTTCATCAGCACTTAATCAGGGGTTACTCACTAGCTTATTTACCAATACTGCATTTTCAGTCAAATCTCTCCTAATCTCTCTTACCATGTGTACACAAGACCCAGATCCTCATCCATAGCTCAGAAAGGTGCAAACTACAGTTGCCCTTCCCTGATTTGCCTTACTCTATTCCTCTTCTACAGCCACAGAGCTAATCAAGGTGAGACAATTCATTGTTACTCTCTTGACTGTTATGCTACGTTCCCATGGGGTTTTCAGTGCCACCTGGGGCTTCTCTGTGCTATATTATAAATGTTTCATAAAGTAAACACAGAGAAGGAAGAGGAGCAAGTAGGAGTCAGTTTGCCCACAAATATTTAATAGTGTGACTGGGGGGAAGTGCTGGAAGTCATGGTAAGCCACTGTAAGCTGAAATCTGACATTAACATCTCTATTCTATAATTACAAGGTATACTCAGTGGTTGTTAGCTTTGGAGGGCATCACGCAGTAAAGATGCATTAGAGTAATTATATTGCAATGACAGAAGATCAGGAGTTAAAGATGTTGTGGATCCTGTTAGTATACACATCTGAAATTGTTTGGAGCTGATGTGGGAGGTGTATCCACATGGAATTTGATAGCACTGATACTGTAATTAAAGCTGAGGAGAGGGGGTTTGTACTTATTTCCTACTGCTGCCTGTGAATATTAATTAGCTCCTGTAACCACCTGACCCTAGCAATAAACAGCTCTGCTAGATAGAGCAGGAGGGGAAGTGTGAATTGTCCACTAAAATTTATTAGGAAAGCGAAGATGAGAACAGCCCAGTTGTGATGGAGAATAAAGGCTCTTGGAGGCCCATGTGCCTGATCCCAGTGGAAGAGCAGAATCTTTCCTCTAGCCTCTGCTTCATAGAGGACAGGGACATTTTTGGCGCCATATAGATGACAGAAACACAGCCGATTTGGCACATAAATGGGTAAGAAAATCACAGGTCTGCAGAGAGCTCAGATTTCTGAAGACACATGAGACCTTTTTTTCCTGCTTACCTTCCTGCCTGCATAGGCTGCAAGGAGGAGAGATGACTCCAGGAGGGCAAAAATATAGATCTGAGTTGAAGAGCTTCTCTAAGACTGCAGACCCAAGGCAGACATTTGACATTGTTTCTGAGGATTTCAGCATCACTCTCAAAAATAAATTATTTCATCAGTCGCAAAGATGGGATGCAAAGTACATGCGGAAAGCCTGCACCTTATGTAGGCAAAAGCCCCAAGAGTTAAATTAAATGAAATTAAAATTCTAGCCCTAAGTCCCAGGCTGCCTGGCAATTGTCTCTTGCTGGCAGAGTAATCCTTTTCACCGTTCACTCTAACGTGTAGTGAGCTTTTGACACACCCAGAAAATTGGGTTCAAGAGAAAAATCTGAATGCATCCTTTTAAAGGTGGCAAGTAAAAGCCACAAAGAAAATGAAGATGAGTTTGTATTTATAGCATAACTAGGTACCTGTGTTTCTCTTCCCATTAGATCCTCGTCTTGTATGTTGTAGCAGGAGTCCTCTGAATGGTTTTCTGACGTGACTCATTATAGAGGTCATGTTTTTGTCCCTTCCACATTCTCCCTCATCTCTTCCTTTTGGAGTCCCCTCCCCAGTCATAAGGATTCAGTCACCTATGATGTAGAGTCTTTGGAGTCTCTGTGAAGGAGGGACAGACTGTGCTTTAAAAAATGGTCTCTTCTTAAACCCCTTAGGGTTGGTCAGGCAGTAATTCTCAGAAAAGGTGATGGAGCACAATGTTGCTCTGCACTGCTGTCTGGTTCCTGCTCTGCTGGAGATCCCTCAGCACCAGTAGCACTGCTAGTCCTCTTTCTTCTTTCCTGACAGCACCACAGTACTTGTATTTTAATCAGTCAGTGTGAGACAGTGTCACAGGTTCTGAACGTTCCTCTAGGGAAAGCATAGCACAAATACCTCCCTGCTGCTTGCAGCTTACCGTTACTAGACTGAGCTGCTTGACGTAACACTTATATGCTCCAGAAAGGCTGAAGTCTTACAAGTGTTGGCACCAACATGTGTTCAGACCAAGGTGCTTCTCAGCCCCAGGGCAAGACAGTTTTTGCGATGGTTTCTGTGCTCTCATGACTGTCAGAGTCTGTGACCACTGTTACCTTGCTAGTAATAGCACAGACAGGAGGCAGAACTGCTGCTGGAGAGAGGTGGAAAAAAAGGAAAGGATTCTCATGGTGGTCACTGATCTAATATTAGTCACATATGTTACAGAGAACGAGGAATGTATGTATAATTTATATTTGAATACGGCATGCCTCTTGGGCTATCTGATTTGTAACTTTTATCACTTGCATTATGGAAGTCAGGAAGGCTGCGGGGACAAACCTACCCAAAATGAAATGGTGATATAAACAAGAGATTTAGAGGAAAACAACCGAATAGCTGAGTATAGGTAATAAATGTAGCTCCATCAAAGTTAAGAGTGGTTTGCTGTTCTCAGCAGTGAGCCTAGCATCAAAGGGAATCCTAAACCTGAAACCCCTGGAAAGAAGTGGATTATCAGCAGATACAAACTGATTCATGTAGCGAACAAAGAGAACACTTTGTGAGCCTGACTTTTCCCAACTCAGTGGCAGCACACTCTTCCCTGAGCATGGAGAGGTTAAGCCTGGGACTTTAGGCTCTTCACCATGTTAACACATTTTCCTCAAGGCCCTGCACCCTCAAGGTATGAATGAGTAAGGCTTTACTTTTTAAAACATGTAAGTTACATCTGTTTCTAGGATCCTGCTGGGAGTGTTTTCACAGTTCATAAGCAAGGTAACAGCGGAGTGTTAACACAGGGGTCTGGTGAACCTTGTTCATTCATGGGTATTGGATATTTACAGCATCTTTGTAAAAGTTTTTATGCTTACATACTTGACAGAATAAAGGATAACGATGATAAATTTTAGCAATTCGACTTTCTATTTTTCTGTTAACACTTTATGGGCCCTCTTGAGGCTGTATGGGGCTTCATTGTTTTTGGAAGAGAACTAACTGATTGGCGCTATCTTGCTAGTAACAAACCTAGCAGATCTGGAGATCTGCTACTGTGAAGCGCTGACAAGATCATGGTTGTAGTGGCTGATACCATTTTAGTTGCGTTATGTTATAGAGAACGAAAAGACTACACTTGATTAGTGTAGAAGTAGAGAGGAGTGACGATAGCTTTACACTAGGTGCTGCAATTTGAGTAGGTCGGTCCTCCTCCAAAGAGAGAATCTTCATGTGCAGAGAAAGGTATTTGGGGTGCTAGTTTCATCTCGGTTTTTCATGGAGGATATTCCTTCTGTCCCTCTTTTGAACCAAAAGCATTTCACCCCCTCATGTTAGGAGCACGCCCTGTGTAGAGGTGTGTGCTCCATACTATGGTCCAGTGCTCAGGCAGATGGTCCGCGTCTTCCTCTAGAAGATACAAAGGCGAGATGTCTGCTGCAAAGCAAGGTGCACGAACGGATGCAGAAATCGCTGGCACTATTTTTAAGTAAGTGCAAGGCCATTCACCCATTTAATCCATTGCAAGATTGAGACCTGGTTTAGAAACAAGATATCCATTAGAGGAAAGTGGCTTCAATTTTCAATTTTTAAAATTGTATAGAAATGGTAAATATTTTGGAAATGAGAAAAAATACCAAAATGCCCAAGTACTATGTATTCAGAGGCCTCCGCTTTAGTAAAATATTATGATTTTATGAGGCTACCCTATAATTCATTTCAGCTGCCCCAGAAGTAAAATGACGGGGGTGTTTAAGGGGTTGCTTGCAGAGGTCATAACCTTCTGCACACAATATATTGAACAATTCCATCATTCCTGCCTTCAAAGTGAATTTAGACTGACATAGCAGAATAGAAAAAAATGCTTAATAAACTAAGGGTTTTATTGCACACACACAGAGTCTCATAGGTATGCATTCAGCAGAGTGGGCATGACTCTATAATAGGTACACTAAAAAAAGCAATCTGTTTGTATTAATATCCCCTTTCAGCACACTGAGTAAAAAAAAGCCCTCTCCAGTTACTTTACTCTTTATCTTCATCAGCTTAACATTTGTTTGACTGTAGTGTTACCTTAAGAAAGAAACCTTATTTTGCAAAGTGATAAATATGAAATTTAAGAGAACTAATCTTTTATGCATAGCAATAGATGCAGAGCACAGAGCCAAGTGAGGGATTCAGGAGACACTGCTCTGGCAAGCACTGGCCTGCGTGCATGTCCTCTGGCGAGGAGAGAAACTTTCCGTTGCGCTGCCCCCTCAGCCTCTTCAAGAGCAGTGAAGGCGAGTGCTTAGAGGGCCATCTCATCAGCCCAGGTGCTGAGTCAGCCCAAGAATTTTTAACTACAAGAGAAAAGGGATCACACCAGAGGATTTTCTCCTTGAGGAGAACTTAACCCTGTTCTAATCAGAGATGGAAATTTCTGAGGTATTCTGCACTTCTAGAACACGTGTCAGCAGTTTAATGCAATAAAAAATGGAAATCACGGTCATGCACTTCTCACCTCACACGTAAGCATTGTTTAACTCTTTGATGTGATAAGATTTGTAAGAAAAATCCTTCGGACTTTCATTTCCTTCAAAAGATCTACAGATAATCATTTGATAAATCATGCCCAGTCTTCAGCACTCTCTCCTTCACAGTACCCCCTACACAAGAGAGAAGTTTGTGTCCCTAATCTCCAGCTGAGCTCTAGGAGACTTAAAGCAGATCCTCCAGGCTCCTTCAAAACACTTGAGACCCTAGGTTCAACTAACCTGCTAGAAGCTGGGACGAATGATGGGAAGAAAAGCCTTAAATATGTGGCCTTCATGCCTTAAATGTGACTGATAAACACAGCACCATCTTTCTGCTATATAGAAGTTCCTCGTCATAAATAATTCTTCATTGTCAACACTTGTTTGCTGATTGCTAGCTGCTTTTGCTTTGCAGTCTCAGTGTTTCACCATCATGTTGTACAGCCACTGGTACTTTACTTTTCAGGCATATGAAACATGTCCAGAGAGGGGCAACAAAGCTGGTGAGAGGCCTGGAACACAAGCCCTCTGAGGAGAGGCTGAGGGAGCTGGAATTGTTTAGCCTGGAGAAGAAGAGGCTCAGGGGTGACCTCATTGCTGTCTACAACTACTTGAAGGGAGGCTGTAGCCAGGTGGGGGGCGGTCATTTCTCCCAGGCAACCAGCAACAGAATAAGGGGACACAGTCTCAAGTTGTGCAAGGGGAGGTATAGGCTGGAAGTTAGGAGGAAGCTCTCCCCAGAGCGAATGGGCTGCCCAGGGAGGTGGTGGAGTCGCCGTCCCTGAAGGTGCTCAAAAAAAGACTGGATGAGGCACTTAGTGCCATGGTCTAGTTGACTGGACAGGGCTGAGTGCTAGGTTGGACTGGATGATCTTGGAGGTCTCTCCCAACCTGGTTGATTCTATGATGCATTGTCAGTCATATTTTTATTGTCTTTTTTGTGTAACTGTCAGACTCTGAAGCTGGTTATGAGACTCTGAAGTGTGAAAAATTTTTGTCTTGGTTGATTTTCAGATAAATCTGCAGGAATTTAGCAGCGAGATTTATTTAAAAACCATTTGTGAACTACACTAAGGAATCGTCAGTAAACCATGACAATTAATAATGAGAGGATGCTCGCCTGGAGGACTTCTCCCTAATGAGGTTTGGTTTTAGACAGGCATGCTGTTAGGAAGTCAGATACCATGTTTTTTGAGATTTGTATTTTTTCCCCTATCTAGCAGGGCTTTCTGTGAGATTTTGTTAATAATAAACCACAGTGTCACTAATGATTGCATATAATGGGAAAAAGCATGACCGTGAGCATACTCGAGGAAAAAGGATTTTACACACAACTCAAATGACATTTATTTATTTATTTATTTATTCGTAAACAAAATCTCTTAATAAGACAGCACAGTTGTTTTGGAAGTAGACATAGCCAAGTGTGCTTAAAAAGAGACTATGGTCAGCTGTTTAGTGGAAAATATGATGCATATGTCTTCAGAAAAGGGTTTCTGCTTTGAAATGCATCTCTTTCTAATGCTGGATTCTTATGTAGGACCTGTTCTCAAATGTCCTTTCTTAAAGGACATTTCCCTCACTTTTTTAATCTCTGATATTTGCATTACTTCACCCTCAAAAACTCTTCCAGTCCCTATCATTCCATAATTCTGTCATTCTGTAATTTTCTAACATGTTATTTTGGTCACTACTATAAGGAGTTATATGTAATAGTGGTGGAGATATTTGCATATATACCAATGGAGGCATACAAGATGCATCAACAGAAAAAGATAATATGTAAGGAATGATGTACAGCTTACTGTGTTTGAGAGAGATGGTGCAGTTCTACTAGTGCTTCCTGAACTCCCTGGCACCTTGTTAACACAGGCCTGTGGAAATTTCACATCTGTTAGGAGTGGTCTGGAGAGTGAGTTACTGAATGCTTCTTGGGTTCTGCTAAATAAGTGGACATCTGGGTCATGGGACAGGAAGGTCACCAGACTTAAGGATTCACCTGTGGACAAATCCCCACTGATACTAAAAGGTAGCCTGAATGTAGATGTGGCAGGCTAGTTATCAAACAGTAATATGTATAATAAATAGTTTTGTCTCAATCTTTCAAGCTAAATTAGCCTATACCATGGTTTTGAATGACTGTATTCAGGATGAAGTCTTTCTTTCTAAGCGAGATATTTCATCTCTGTTCATTAGGTGTTCATTCTCATACTGGGCAGAACTCTCCTTAAAGTAACACAAAAAGGAAGAATAATATTGTTAGATTCCTAAATTAATAAAGTTCTCCCCTGGTCTAAAGCTGCCCAACCATTTACTTCTTGCAGTGAGCGGCATGTCCTCAAGTTATGGAAATGCACAATGGGAAAATCTGTCCCTTTGCCTCAGCTGCACATCTGATAGCCCTTAGGCAGAAGACAGGTTTGAAAGGCATCTAACGGGTAGCTGCACACTGCGTCTGGTTCTTCAGGTAGTGCAAGATACAGCAACCAAGTGAAAAAAAAAAGGCATCACTCCTTTACTCCTTGCCTCCGGCAACATCTGCTTGTGTGACAAAGTGAAAGCTCAGTAGTTCCACACTTCAAAAACTAGTTTGATGTCTGACTTAGATTCAAAGCACTCAGTAACTCCATGCTTTGCACTTACCTGTTTTAATCTCTCACAGCACAAGCAACTTGATAATGTAATAATCAAACAAAAGATTGGCAGAGGATGTAGCAAGCTTAACACATCCTTCTGATTCTGCTACTGTGGAGTGATAGATACTTCAAGAAGAAAAGAATTCCCCTAGTGGCTTCATTGTTTCCCAGGCATCTTTCCAGATGAACTTTTCCAATTGCAAAATCATTACAAAGTGGAAATGCAACTTCTTTAAGAGCTGACTTGAACACCCAGTCTAATCTGAGGCAGTGTAATGCAGTAATGAATCCTACAGGCAAAAGAGGCCTTCTTGTAGCTGGCTCTGTAAGCTGAAAAAAACAGAAGATACTGCATTAGATATATGCCAGAACGTTATTTTTGACTGCTGTGTAATTTGGAATGTTACAGAACCAAGGCTTCTCCAAAAGCTAGAGCCTAAAGTCTAAAATGAAAAGCCCTTGAATGTCTTGACATTCCAATCTCCAACTGGATTCAGATTTTTACCCCTCACTGGCAGCTGCAGTATTCCTGCTTCCATTCCTTCCATGGCTTCTGTGGGGTGTGACAAACAGTTACATGATGAAAGAAGCTGTGGGTACAGCTAATTAAAATGTCCTTTTCCAGTTATACTGCAGCTACATCAGGCATTCTATGAGCAACAAAATAATGCTTAAACATACTTCCACCAGAGAAGTACTGGAAAACCAGGCTTATCTCGTCCTGAGTTTGCTTACTGGGAGGTTTTTTATGTGAAAATAGAACAAAATCAAGCCTATTCAAAAATGAAATTCAAAACTTGCTACTGGGGCAGGAAATGAGAGAAAAAAAACCCAGCAACAGGTTTTTTTTTGGTTGTTTTTTTTTTTTTTTAAAAAAAAAGAAGAGCATTTCATTTCCAGAATGGCAGAGAAGAATTTGATAGCTAACTTATAGATTTACAGGGAAAGTTCAGCACACAGACAGAAGGATATGTATAAGTATTGAAAAACAGAGGTAGGTGAAAGAAACATTATCTCTTTACATCCTTCTTAGGAAAAGAAGCAATTGCAATCAGATTGCAATTTTGTTACTGGCTTCAAACTCTTTGTAAGATTACTCTGCCTTTAATAATGCATCTTACCTTTAAGCTGAAGGCACATTTTCTCTAGTTTGGAAAATAAAACTTAAGAATTGTCTTGTTTGAGTTGAAATAAACCAAATAGTCATACATGTAACAAAGTAATAGTTTGGGACAAAGCTTTTTTTTTTTTTTTCTAATTGTGATCAAATTAACATGGAAAAATCAGTTTCTAAGTTTACTATTGACTTAAATGTACTAACATTTTTGACTCTCTTGAAATCATAGCATTTCTACTCTCTTCAAAACAGAGGTGATTCAGTGGCCCACAGTAAACCTAAAGCAAACCCGCAGCAACTCCACTTGGAAACTGTAATTGCTTTCCAGCAAGGCAGCAGTCTCTGAGACAGGTCCATTTTTCAGGCACTAAAATTATACTGGGGTAACCCCAAGTCTCTGAATGGAATGTGTGTAGATGTAAAGTGTTTTCAGAAGGTTTGATAAAAATAACATTTGGGGTTAAGTTTGGAGGTTTTTTGTTTGTTTGCTTGTTTTGTTTTGTGGTGTTAATAATCTTGTTTTAATCCAATAAATTAGAGGAATTTAAGGGTCATGGAAAGAAAAAAGAAAATTAAGATCTCTGAATGCTTAACAGAAGTGGAGACATTAGGAAGCAGAAATATGACACTACCTCTGTTGCTACAACATAACCACTCTCAGAAAACCTTTGTGGAAACATCTGTGTTGCTTGAATAGCTCAAAGCAGGTAATGGGACAAGGAAGTATTAAAGGTGTTAGTGAACCACTGTGTTACCTACAAGCATGTGGAGGTCCATCTACTTTCCTTAAGTGTCCTTTGGTATAGTAGTCTCGCTGCCCAGCTACCTTGCCATCTGACAATGGACACACTTCAGAGAGAGCTTCTCGGTCTTGTCCAAGTTGCTATTCTTTCTTTCTAGTTTATACAGCAAAAGTTACGCTGCTAGGAACAACAGATGTGCTTCTCTAATACTGAAGCAGTTATTCCTATGAAAGAACATACTTTTGTTTTGTTTTTTAATATATCTTTACATGGGTATTTTATACATTTGCCTTTTATATATGCACTCGTGTATTACTCCGATTACGCAAACACTTTATATGGGATCTGTTTTATGTGGCAGGTTGATACTGTATGTGCATCACATAATGTATTTACTATTTTATATGGGTTTTATAAGGACACTATGAAAGCCATAGATGCTTTCCACCTATTGGGGTGGGGAGAGGAGAGGTGTTTAGTGCTTTGATTTTGATGGATTCAGCCTCTGTGGGCGCAGGCTATGATTGCTGTCAGCAGCGAGCATCAGAGATCTGGAGTGTTTGATACAGCATAAGCAATGCCAGAGTCTGACAAGCAAGCCCATGCTGCTCACACAGGCTTCCCATTGTGGGTGGGTGCTTCTGAGGTGTATCTGTTTTGGTTTAGGCACATCTTTTCCTTGACTCTCCGGTGTCTGCAGTCAGCATGCTGAATCCAGGTGCAGTACCCTTGCGAAAGCAGCCAGCACGAGCCCAGTGGTTCCTGGTGTGCAGGGAAGGGGATGCCAGGCCTGTCCCAGATGACCACATGCTCATGTTCCCATGTTAGAGGACCCTCTGCAGCCAGAGCATCCACCCGCCCCCCATAGGGTGGCACAGCTCTAGCTTTGCAAGGCAGCTGTGCAGCCTGGCTGCTTTGCTTGCACAGAGCACGACACAGCTAATAAGGAGCAGGCGTTTGAGGCTGCAAAATTTTCCATCTGTTCTCAGGATTTATAATTGTATGCAACTCACTGTGCACCTTCAGTGATCCATAATTGCTAGGCATTTGCCTCATTAATCATTCAGGTGGTGTGAGCAGCTCTATACACAACTGCACAAGTTATGGCCAAATTTACATATCCTTACCGTGGTTTATATCATTTACCACAAGCAATTTTTTTTTGAACTGTGGTCGATTCTGAGGACATTTGCAGTTATTGTAGCCTACGGGATTTTGTATCACGAAGTGCCACAAGATGGCACTGATTCCGAGGCACCTCTGCCTGGCTGGCCTCCGGCTGCCCAGGCATCGCCTTTGCCATCGCAGCAGGTGCAGTTTAGGCTACCTCGGTCATTTTTCAGTAACTAGCTGGTGGCTCCAGCAGCACTCTGCTTTTCATGGTTTGTTTTGTTTTAAGCGGTGGCTATGAAATGCTGTGAGTCTGTGATGATGATATGAATGCTGTGTGAGAGCTGCTGGGTTATTTTTCAGAGTTTGAGCCAAACCATACAAACAGTACCCAAAGACCAAACTGCAGTGAGTCCACCATAAGCTGATGTTTGTTTTTTGTTGCTAAACTGTCTGAAGCAGTACTCTGTTGGTGGGGAAGTTGTTGCTATAGCTGCTTCCTTCTGGAGACTTTTCCTGCCAGCAACCTGGTGAGTACAAAAAAATTGCTCACTTTGCAATGTTTCTTACTCACATCCCATACTTCAGCCTTAGATATTCGTCTCTAGACTCTCCAGGTATTTGCAGTTGGTTCACAGTAAAACACTGCTCGCTGCTTTTGACAAAACTGTGCCTTATAGGTTGGTTGTACCAACCTGAATGATGCTCCAGTGCCTCATTTGATTGGTGCTTTTCACTCACTTTGAGGTGACACTGGGTTTTCAGTTTCACCTATGCATTAAAAAAAAGCCTAACAAACATAGTATAATTCATTCTTTTATTAAGTAATTTATTATATTGTAAGCTCTTTAACTGCATCAGAAGAGTTTCTGGATAAAACCAATTAACTGTCATTGGGGTTTAACACTCTGCTCTCACAGAGATTGCTTCTCAGTAAATCCTGATGCTACAGAACCTGGCTGACACTGAAACAGTAGTCTTTCCATCTAACAGACTTCTAGTCAAGTAACGTTTTTCTTTTGCCTGGAAATAAATTGCCAAAAGGGGAAAAAATATATTTTAATGCCCTTTCTTATTTATGAAAAAATACACACTAGCAGTACAAACACTGAACAGATGCTTACATTTAAACACATGCCATTCAGCTGTTAAAAAAGTGATTCAGACACCAACATATCTAAGGCATATTATTGACATATGGTGTCTGACATGCTTCTATAAATGAATGCATACACTGGCTTTGATGATGGCCATGCAGACTGTTTCTCTCCACACGAACAGTCAATCCAGGGAACAGTCAGATGTAAAAGAAGGTGTATTTTGGATTTCGGGGGGGAAACAGGGTACACAACATGTTGTGACCAGACAGTCTGTCAGATTAGGAGAATGTGTGACAAATCATTTACTCCTTGTTGACTTTAAATTAGCAAGCAGATCTGCCGGGAAGTAATGTTCAGCTGGCCAGTGGTGCTGCACACTATTGCATTACAGTTCTGGGAACCATGTCTCTTCCTGGGATAGCAACCCCATCTCCAGAGAGAGTAAAGTACCCTCTAAAACAGTGACAAGTATCAGACAGCCACATTAGACTGTTTTTCTAACTCTGCCATAAAGATTTGCCCTGGTTCCTTTAGTCCTTGGGCATCAGTACAAGTTAAAAAACCCAAGCAGCATCTCCTAGTAGTTGTCACAAAATGGTCTTCATTTGCTGGAACCATTTCATACCATGTTGTTCACCTCACAAAGGCACCCCAGGATCAGCCAGAGCACAATCGCTGCTCCTGCTGAGCTGTTCTGCCAGAGGCAGGCAAGTGGAGTCAGACAGACACAATGGGCTGCTCCCAGTGCTTGCCTCAAAACTGATGGCTAGATCTCCTTGACATATGGCTGGCAGGTCCAGGACACTGGAGGTTGCTCTGTGGCTGTTGGAGAAATAGGTGTTGAAACTCACTGGTATTGTGGGGATTGGCCAGGCCAGCATGAGGCTATGTGCCAAGGTACTCAAACGCCATTTAGACAAAAAAGCATGTTTCAGTGGAAAAAGCATCCTTTATTGTGCTGAAAGAGCTCTGCAGACCAAAATTAGAGATACCAATGTAAAGGCATTTGAGGGCCCCTCCAGGGTCAGATGTAAGGTTAAGGGAACTTGTAAAATTTCAGCTTTAGCATTCAGTACATAAATTTTATGTTTCTTTCTAGAAAGTTGTCACAGGGTAATTATTCAGCTCAGAGACTGTAACAGCAAGAACACAGTAAGTAAAGGCCTTACAGATAACGTGCTAGTTTGAGCCTAGCTAGAATGTTTTGGTGAGGACTAGATCACTAGATCACTAGATCACTTTCACTAGGCTGTGAAATTAAAACAATGATGATGTCTACTTCCCTCACAGTCTCGCTGAGATGTATTAGAATTAAAAGCGTAACAAAGATAAAGTCACTTCACTTGCTCTCTTTGCCTGCTGGGGAGCTCAGGCTGCTGGCTGAACTCCATCTTGCTTTCTAACCTCATCCTCCATTTGCTTTTTTGGCTGATTCACCTTGCTTCTTAATCCCCCTGGCTGAACCTCCATTCTTCCTTGGGACTGGGGTAAGGTTGAGAGGGGTAGGGGGAAGGTGAGGGGGTGGTTGAGAGCCCCTCTTGGGTACTCAGGTTTCTGGGAGGGGAGTTGTGTTTCTGTATTACTTTTACCTTGTATATTTCTATATAGAACTGTATATACTGTAAATATCTGCTTGTAAATTGTGCCAGCTGTAAATATAAGCTTCATTCAAATTTCCAGAGCTGGCTGAGTCTAGTCTGGGTGATTTCTAAAGGCAGGGGGGGAAGACCCAAACCACCACATCTTTTATTTTGGTACACCAATGTGGGGCAAATTCGTTTTAAATGTTTGTTAATTAGCTCTGGGAATCAGAATGAAGCTGATGAGAAAGTTACTTTACTTAGTGGGGACACTTGTGTGGCCTGTGTTCTGTTTTCTTGTTTTCAGTTGGGTCAAAGCCAGATTGGTTATTTTCTGTTTAATATCATTTTGAAAAAGGTCAAAGCTAGGTTTACATCCATTTTCTGGAGTTGGGGGGATTTCATCATTGGCTACACTGGTTTCAATTTCACCGAGTCTCTCACTAGTAACATTACAGGGGTCTTCACCAGTAGCATTACAGGAAATGGAAGGGGGACTTCTACTGCTTTATCTACAGCCCTCATGCAAATTATTCTACCTAAAAGTAAGATGGGAAATCCTTGTTCAGAATTTTATTCACGTCAGACTGTGGCATTTCTGTTGTGTGTGATTGTATGTCTTGTAGTTTTGATTTTCATATTAATGCTGACATTGTGAGAGAAACTCAAGTAAAATGTCTGTAAGGACTAAAAAGAAAGAGAAAGGGACAGCTTCTGTGTCCAAAAAAGATTAACAACCCAGCGGTCCAAACCAAAACTGAGATCAACAAAGTACCAGTCTAACCCAAAACAAAGATAACTCGGGGGCACAGCAAGGAACAACCACTACACCACCTTCCCAAGATTCTGGGAATGCTGCCAATGTTCTAACCAGGAATGATAACGTGGCAGGATGCCCAGGAACTCAGGGTCAGCATGTTCCCTCAACTCATAATACTAATTCAG
>WAAF01012304.1:43094-59849 GCA_013400475.1 Tricholaema leucomelas | reverse complement strand
TGAAGAGCTTCCTCCTAACATGCAGCCTATATTGGGAACTCAGACAAAGGATGAAATGAAGCAGGCTATGATGCGGACCACAGACTGAAGTGCATGCCTCAGTCTCTCCTCGGTACCAGGGAGTAGTATATGCTGTGAGCAGATAGATTCTCTACTCAAAAGAGCAGCACAGCAGGAAGATGAGGTTGAAAGATTAAAGGTTGAAGTTCACAGGCTTAGAAGAATCAAGGAAGCAGCCCCAATGGAGAGACAGGGTTGCCCATTAAAAGCTACTGAGGGTCATGTATCCCCTGTATCCACCCCCTGTCAGATTGAGAACAATAACTTAAAGGAAAAGATGGAGTGGAGGCAAGTCCATGGTCAAGGCAATTAAAAAACTCCTGCCTTGTCCACCTCCCACCCCTCAAAATCCCCCTACCCCCTCAATGAGGGGCTGTGGCAACAAGTTCCTACCTGATGTGGTGGGAGTGTTGCTCCAGTTATTAACAGCACCCCTCAGGTACCCTCACAGAACAGGTTTGATGTCTTTCATTTACAGCTGGCTAGCAAGGAAGGTGAATCAGCTGCCTTGGAGGAATTCCCAAACTTAAGGAAGCCTAAGATCACCATACAAACATCTTACATCAAAAAGAATAGTTGTTGTTATAGGAGACCTTATTTTGAAGGGAACAGAAGGCCTGATATGCAGACCTGATCCACTTCAAAGGGAGATCTGCTGTCTACTGGGGTCCAAGGTCAAGGATGTGATAAGAAGAATTCCCTTCTTGGTACAGCCTACAGATTACTACCCATTGTTAACCTTACAGATAGGCTAGGATGACCTTGGAAGAGGAAAATCAAAGGCAATGAAGAGAGACTTCAGGGCCTTGTGTCAACTGGTGAGGGAGTGGGTGCACAGGTAATAGTCTCTTCTATCCTCCCTTTTAAAGAGCCTAACCCAGAAAGAATTAGGAGGACTCAGCTGATCTACTCTTGGCTTGGAGATTGGTGCCTCCAGCAGGATTTTGGCTTTTTCAACCATGAGTCCCCCCACAGGATGCTAGGTCTGCTAGCAGCAGATAGGGTGCACCTTTCCACAAGTGGAATAAGGTTTATATTGCAGGAATTGGCTGGGTTCATTAATCATGCTTTAAACTAGGTTGAAAGGGGAGGAAGGTGAAAGACAGGCTTACTGTAAGCAAGTCTGGGACAATTGTGGGGCAATGTGTCAGCTCC
Organism: Tricholaema leucomelas; assembly: GCA_013400475.1. Classification (NCBI taxonomy): domain Eukaryota; kingdom Metazoa; phylum Chordata; class Aves; order Piciformes; family Lybiidae; genus Tricholaema lacrymosa; species Tricholaema leucomelas. The sequence goes on along the minus strand of WAAF01012304.1, from coordinate 58,634 downwards.
ACTGCTATCTCAGGGGAGGTAGATAACAATGAGTTGTGTGCTGGTGAGGAAGCAAGAGATGGCACATCAGGGTGGGAGGCTAACAAGAGCCTTCAGCCTGTTACCTTAAGGCATGCTGGGGACACAGAAGAATTCTTTAAGTCTTACAGAGGTGGACCACGGGAATTAATTAAAGAAGAATCAGCACACACAGAGCTTACTGATAGATTGGTGGCCATGGAAGAGGCTGGGAATGGTCAGACTGCAAGGGTGAAAGCCAGCAGATTAACTCCCTCCCTGAAATGCTTATATACCAATGCACAACACATGGGGAATAACCAGAAGGAGCTGGAGATCTGTGTTAGGATAAGTAACTATGATATAACTGCCATCACTGAGATATGGTGGGACAGCTCCCATGACTGGAATGTTGTCATGGATGGCTCTGTGCTGTTCAGGAAGGACAGACTAGCAAGACGAGGTGGAGGAGTTGCTCTCTGTGTGTGAGAACAACTGAAATGTGCTGAGTTCTATCCAAGAGAGGAGGCAGAACAGGTTGAAAACTTGTGGGTAAGAATTAAAGGATGTGGGAAAGGAGATTAAATTGTTGTAGGTGTCTACTATAGACCACCAAACGAAGAGGAATATGTTGATGAGGTCTTCTACAGACAACCGGAGGTAGCCTCTAGAGCTAACTCTTTGGTACTCATGGGAGACTTCAGGCACCTTGGTATTTGCTGGGAAGATCACACAGCCAGGCACAGTTGAAAGTTGATGATGAAAGACAAGATAGAGAACACATTTAAAATATGCACAAGGTATTACTTCCTTCTGGCTCCAGTTGGCCTTCAATGAACAGGTCACAACATTAATAGATAAGGGGCGAGCAACTGATGTCATTTACCTGGACCTGAGCAAGTCTTTTGACACTGTCCCACACCACATCCTGGTCTTCAAGCTGGTGACACATGTGTTTGATGGGTGGACCATGAGATGGATAAAGAACTGGCTTGAAGGTCAAACCCAAAGAGTGGCTGTCAATGGTCCATGTCCAGTTGGAGGCCAGCGACAAGTGGAGTCCCTCAGGGATCAGTCCTGGGACCAGTCTCGTTCAACATCTTTGTCGGTGCCATGAACAGAGGCATTGAGTGCACCCTCAGCAAGTCTGCTGATGACACCAAGATGTGTAATGCAGCAGACACACTGAGGGGAAGGGATGCTGTCCAGAGGGACCTGGACAGGCTGGAGAGGTGGGCACAAGCCAACTTTATGAGGTTCAACAAGACCAAGTGCAGGGTCCTGCAGCTGGGTCAAGACAATCCCAAGCACAACTACAGGCTGGGCAGTGATTGGCTGGAGAGCAGCCCTGAGGAGAGGGACTTGGAGGTGCCGGTGGACGAGAAGCTCAACATGAGCCAGCAGTGTGCACTTGCAGCCTGGAGGGCCAACCAGATCCTGAGCTGCATCAGGACAAGTGTGGCCATCAGGTCAAAGGAGGTGATTCTCCTCCTCTACTCTGCTCTGATGAAACCCCAGAGTACTGCATCTAGTTCTGGAGCCCTCTCTACAAGAAGGATGTGGACATGCTGGAGCATGTCCAGAGGAAGGCCACTGGGATGATCAGAGGGCTGGAGCACCTTTACTATGAGGACAGACTGAAAGAGTTGGGGTTGTTCAGTCTGGAGAAGAGGAGGCTCTGAGGTGACCTTCTTGTGGCCTTTCAGTATCTGAAGGGGGCCTACAAAAAAGCTAGGGAGGGACTTTTCAGGATATCAGGGAGTGACAGGACTAGAGGGAATGGAGTGAAGCTGGAGATGGGCAAGTTCAGGCTGGACATGAGGAGGAAGTTGTTGAGCATGAGAATGGTGAGACCCTGGAATGGGTTGCCCAGGGAAGTGGTTGAGGCCCCATCCCTGGAGGTGTTTAACACCAGGCTGGATGAGGCTCTGGCCAACCTGATCTAGGGTAGGGTGTCCCTGCCCATGGCAGGGGAGTTGGAATTAGATGATTTTTGTGGTCCTTTCCAACCCTGACTGATTCTGTGATTCTATGATTCTTTTATTTTAGTATCCATCCCACATTCTGTCATAAGAAACAGAGCCAAATCCATTCGGGAGTTATCTTTTAAATTATTGATTATCTTTCAATATTGACTGTTTCAATATTGACCGTTAGCCCAATAACCATATCTCAGGAATTTCAAAAAGTAAGAATGTAGTGAGGGTTGATTTTCAGACTTACTAGAGATCCAAAGTTTATTATTAAGTGATTAGTCTAAATTTCATTTATATTATTTCAAAATCCTATTTGGAATTTCTTTTTCAAAGGTTCTAAAATTAAGACTGGATTATATTGAATTGCAGAAGTGCTTCTTTTCCACTTAGCTTTTAAACTCCAAATATTCAGTTCAGGTGAGCTTCAAAACTCATAGACTCAGAGAATCGTTTAAGCTGGAAAAAATGTTCAAGATCATTGGGTTGAATCATTAACATAGTGCTGCCAAGTTTATCGCTAAACCGTATCACTAAGCACTGCATCTGCACATCTCCAGGGATGGTGGCTAAACAGCTCCCTGTGCAGCTTCTTCCAATGCTTCACAGCCCTTCCAGTGATTACATCTTTCCTAATATCCAATTTAAAGTTCAAAAATCAATCTTGAAGCTCAAGCAAAGCAGCTGCAGAGTTCTGCACCTGGGAAAGAATAACCTCAGGGACAAGTACAGGTTAGGAGATGACCTCCTGGAAAGCAGCTCTGCAGAGCTATAAGCCAGCAATGTGCCTTTGTGGCCAAAAAGAGAAACAGCTTTCTGGGATGCATTCGGAAGAGTGTGCCAGAAGCTCAAGGCTGTTCTTCCTCCACTTTATTTTGCCCTGCTAAGGCTGCATCCGGTGTATTTTGTCTAGTCATGGGCTCCTCGGCTCCAGGACAGGTAACTACTGAAAAATTTTCCAGTAGAGGGCTACAAATATGATTAGGGGTCTGAAGCATCTCTTCTATGAGGAGAAGGTGAAGGAGCTGAGACTCTTTAGTCTGGAAAAGACAGAGAGGAGATCTTAGCAATGTTTATAAATATGGAAATTGTGGAGGTTGTAAAGATAGTGCTGATTCTTTTGGGTGGTGCCCAGTGATAGCACAAGGGGCAACAAGGGAAAACCACAACACAGGAAGTTTCACTTGAACTTAAGGAAAAACTTTGAAGCTCATGGAACACTGGAATAGGCTGCCCAGAGAGGTTGTACAGTCTCCTATGGAGACTTTCAAAGCCCACCCAGATGCATTCCTGTAGAACCTGCTCTGCATGAATCTGCTTTAGTAGAGAGGTTAGACTAGATGATCTGATTTCCAGAGGTCTCTTCAAACCTCTACCATTCTGTGACTCTGTGACTGGCACTGTCTTGTTTACTGTCAGTATTATTGTCATTTAATGTAATTGTACAGATACTTTATTTTTGAAGGAAGGTGATCTGAAAATGTACTTAGAAATTTTTGTCTGCAAAAGACTAGTACTATTATTATTATTGTTAAACCCAGAGGAATAATTTGGTTATTTCCTACTCTAGACTCAGTGTAATTCATGTGGTGTTCTTACATCAAGGAATGTATTGTATGAATCTGCCTGTCACTACTTTGCTGTCTCTTTTCCAATCTGCATTTTTTCCCTTATAATCTCAGATAGCTTGTAGAAGCTTGCTCATGTGTTAAAAATTATCTGAAGGGGCTTTTCAACCTGAATGATGGAACTTTATACTGGAAAATTATTTTTTGTTCCTAAATGTCAGGAATCTTTGTATTCATATGGAAATACACTTCCTTCAGGTGTGTTGATGCATGGCAGCACTTTCTCTAGTGTCTATGACTTGTTGAAGTGTGAATATCCACAAATATTTTTGGGACCTCTATAGCTGCTTAAATCCCTCAAGTCTGAAATAGTCTCCAAGTTCTCATTTTTAATGAAAAAGAAAGCTCATAGATTTTCCTGCAGCTTTGCTTTCAGAGCATGTGTGTAATATTTCTATTAAGAGCAAGGATTCATATGGTCTGAGTGGAAGAAATGTAAGTTTGAAAATGTTAGTGGAAGGGAGGTATGTTTGACAGGCAGGTTAAGAGAATGTGTCTATCATTAGTTATGTCTTAGCTATGCTCTGTACTATGCTGTATTTTAGCAAACTTTTGAGAGCTGCTTTGATATCAGATATGCTGATTTTGGCAGTGTGCAACCTATGATCATCAAATAGTGAAAGTAGTGGCGAAAAGTATGCTTGTCATTACGTATAATTGAATTTCTCTTTAAAAAGCACTCTTTGAAATCACCAGTGAGTTTTTTGTGTTCGCGTGTCTGTTTTGTTCATCTTGCCAATCTTCAGTGACAGACAAGAGAACATTAGAGAATTACTGGTGAAAGCTATTTTCTGTGACCATGTAGAGACAGTGGCACAGAAAAACCCTCATTCAGTGCAGGCACATACGGAATGCGCTGGAAAAGATTGACTCTTGGAATTAGGAGCTCAGTGGATAAGAGAAAAATGAGGACTATGAAATTCATCAAAGGTGTATTATGTGTTGACTCTGAAAATAAATTAATCTTATAATTGCATTTCTGAAGTAGGATGCATGTTATCATTTCCATACCATACCACATTACAGTTGTCTGTTTTCTAAATAACATACACAAGTGAGGTAGAAATTGCCTCTACTGCAGGGAAATTAAATGCAGACCAAAGAGCTAAAGGGAAAAAAAAAAAAAAAGGCAAAAAGTTCAAAATTGACTGGTTGACAGTTGGTGTTCCATTTTGGAAGACTCAAGGGGTTTAGGAATATTTTGCTGAAAAAAAAAAATAAATAGAATCTGAAAAATCAACTTCCTTGAAGTGCTGAAGCCTGAGATCTTCAAACAAAATAAAACATTTAGGAAGTCTGTCTCACCGAACAGTGTCTTATCAATTAAGCTGTATTATCTGATTCTCTGCTGCTGGTGGAGTCCAATGGAAAACATTTTTCTGATCTCTCACAAAGATAAATTGGACTCTAAATTGCTAAGACTATTGGGAATGTAAGGTTTATGATCACACAGCAAAAGAGTGTAGGAGGGCTAAGAGTATGTCTCTGAAGATTTCTTGCTCTGAGAAATTCAAGAAGCAAAAGGAATAAAAGATGTAGTTCCATCAGCATATGTTTCATATGCTCTTTCAGAAGGTCAAACCCATGTCATTTCAAAATCAAGCTCTCTTTCTAAAAAAATGATACCTATTTTAATCAGTTTCCACTTTGAAATAATATATACAGACATCTACAAATTGTAGTTAATTTTTAATAGTTATTGTCTGCTTCCAGCATCAGTCCTTGCTCTGCATCACCTAGCTGATGATGCAGAAAGTACATTAGAAAAAATATAAAATTACTGGCATTTTTATTAGATGAACTAATAAACAAAACATGTAAAATAAGCACCTAAAGGAGCAGGCACATTTATTTTCTTCCAGCATAATTGAAAATTTCTACAGGCTTCTGAATCTGAACGTATGGTTAGCTTTGGATTAATATACAAAATTAAAATAAAATGCTTTTTGTGGTTTTCCAAAATGCTGGTAGCATACTATGTTCAGAATTTCCATGTACTGTTTGTGTTGAACATTTATTTCTCTGTAATACATTTGGAAATTGTTCTTGTAAGTTATTTATTGTGAGAAAGCTGGTTAGTTTTTCAGAAAAGTCACAGAATTAGAGAATGGTAGATTGGAAGTGAATTCAAAGGTCACCTGCTCCAACCTTCCAAGGTAATAATGTAGGTCAAATGAAATGGCTTGGCACTCTGTCAAGCTGAGTGTTAAAACTGACCAATAAAGAGGAATCTGCTGCTTCCTTTGGGAGATTATTCCAATATCTAACTGTTTTCATGGTGAAATGTTTTCCTCTGGATTCCAATTGGAATTTCCCCAGGAGTGGCTTGTACCCATTGCCCCTTGTATTTTCCATGTAATTCTTTGTAAAAAGAGTCTCCACACTCTTGGTAGTGACCCTTCGTGTTCCAGTCCTCTGATCATTCTCATGGCCCTTCTTTGGACGTCTTCCAGGCTGTCCATATCTTTTATCTACAGTGGGAGCAAACCTGCATGCTGTTCTGGAGGTACAGTTTGACAAGTGCTGAGTAGAGTGGGATAATGATTTCTTTATCTCTGCTGGTGTTGCCCTTGTTGATGCAACTCAGCATCTTTGCTGCTGCAGCACACTGCTCACTCATGCTGAGCTTGTTGACCATCAAGACCCCCCAGGCCACTTTCCACAGGGCTGCTCTCCGGACAGATGGATCCAAATCTGAGCTGCACTCCTGAATTATGTATTTTCAGGTGCAAGTTACTATATTTGTTCCTGTTGCATTTCATGAGGCTCATGGTAGCCCACATACTCATTTTTTCCAGGTCTTCCTGTAGGATGACTCTCCCTTCTGAGGTGTCATCCTCCCTAGTCGTTTTGATGTCATCTTCAAACCTGATTTATTCTATGATTCTGTGATTCTATGATCAAAAAACTTTATCAGGATACTCTTGATCCCAACATCCAAATCACTTATGAAAATATTAAACAGCATTGGGCCCAATAGAGACCCTAGTTGTGACTGGCTGCCAGTTTGAGAAACAACTATTTACCACCACTGTCTAGGTACAGCCTGTCATCCAGTTCTCCACTCACTGCACTTGTCTGGGTCATAACATGTCAGTTACTGCAGGAAGGGTTTATGAGGGACTGTGTCAAGTGCCTTGGAAAAATCCGAGTAGACAATGTCAACTGCTCACCGTACATCAACTGAGCAACTTACTTTGTGATAGAAGGCAATCAAGCACAATTTACCTCTGGTGAATTCATGCTGGCTTTTCCCAATTTTCCCAACTCTGTGCTTCAGTTGACTTGTGACAGCCACCAGGAAAGTTTGTCCAAAACTTTCCCAGAGACTGCAGTGAGGCTAATGGATCTATAATTACCTAGGTCTTCCTTGGAACTGTCCTCATAGGTGATGAGATAGCCTTCTGGTTTTCAAGGATGTCTCCTGATCACCATGACTTCTCAAAGATAGTGGAGAGTGGCCTTGCAATGGCAGCCAGCTGTCTCTCTTAACACCCTCAGGTAAATGGCATCTGGGTCTAGCAATTTGTACAGATCGAGCTCCTGTAGTAATTAACACATCAACCCTTCCTTTACTGAGGATGTATCTGTGTCTGCATCAACCTGGAACCAACCTGGCCTAGGAACCAACAGTATTGGGGTAAAGAGAGAGATGAAAAAGTATCTCTGCCTTTTCAGTTTTTGGTTACTGATTCACCTCTCCTGTTTAATGATGGACCTGCAGTTTCCTTCTGTTTCTGCTTGTTGTCAACATATCTGAAGAACCTGTTCTTGGAGTTTTTGACATCTCTGTTCAGTTTCATTTCAGGCGGAGCTTTTGCTTTCCTCACTGGATCTCTGCACACCTTGCTAATGCCCTTGTACTTTTGACAGATAATATCCCACTTTTCCATCTCCGTTATGGTTCTAAGCACATCCAGATTCTTGAAGTTAAAACAAGGGGATCTCTTGTTCCACCTACTGCGCTTGCCATTAGAGGGGATGAGCTGGTTTTCTGTGCCTAGGAGAGTGTTCTTGAAGAACTCTCAGCACTCACTATTGCCTTTATTCTCCATGAAAGCTTTCCAGGGGGTTCCCTCCCAACTAGCCCTGAGCACATTGAAGTCTGCTCTTCTAAAATCTAAACCCTTTGTCTTGGAACTGACCTTTAGCATGCTCAGCAGTATCCCAAACTCCACAATATTGTGATCATTGCAGCAGAGGCTGTCACTAACAGAGATATTACAGAGTCTTCTCAAAGCTGGCAGTGCTTCTACAAGTACACTATTTATATGTGGAAACTGCAGGATAAAGAGGGGAACTACATGTTTGGCATACGAAGACATTTGTTTTATTGAAAGTACATAAAATATTCATTAAAAAAAACCCAACAAATGGTTTAGTCTACTAAACTGTAGATTCTAAACTTACGTACAACAGCTATTATGTGTTAATGTTTTCCACTAAAAAATATGTGCCATTCTGTGGGAATTAACAAATACTAAATAATAAAACACAACTTGCTTGTCTAAAAAACAACTAACCAATATATACACAAGTTACATTCTTTATATATTAAAGTGAAACTAGATTTAGTGTGATTATATTGAGATAACTCAATGGAAAATACACCTTTCTGTGTGATTTGTAGAAGAGCACAGGTATTAGAAATACTGCAAATAAATCACTGGTATTCATGAAGTACCTGCAATACTTTTTCAGTATTTCAGTGAATGGCACAAGGACATCATTACTTGATTCCTCTTAATATGAGCATTTTATACACTATTAATCCAGTGTTTAAGACTGTAGTATCAATCAACATTCCTAGTTACTTTTTACTAATTCCTTATCTGTATATTAAGCTATCAATTCCAGTGAAAATTTGTTTCTCCTTTTTTGCCTCTGATGAATGTTCATCATCTGCTTCAGTGGTTAGGATATTTTCTCCTCTTTATCTAGATTACTAGTCCTCAGACTGTGATTTCTGAACCATGAGCTGTGATCTGTGAGCCTCAAAATAAAATTATCTGCAAGCAAAAGCTATTTAAGACCAGCAAGTTTGCAAGCGTACCGAGTCTTTTTTGATAAGCACTGTGCAAAGCAAGAAACCTAGAGAACACAGGAGTTTCAAAGATTAATCCTATCACAAATGCTGTGCAATATTTTGCTTTCGGGTTTTTCTTACAGTTTGTGCATTCTCCTGAGTTTGGTGTGAGTCTCAGAGTAATTAGCGAATTTGTTTATTAAACAAATGCAAGGTACTGTTCATGGACTCAATACACTTCTGTACCATATACAAGGCTACTTGATAAGAATATATTGTTTTAAACAGAACAGAGGCCAACTAAGTTTCACCTGTTTATCACTGAAGTCAAAACAGTCACAATTTTTGAACACCTGTACTACTTTGTACCATGTTTTCTGATCGGTTTAGGTGTTCCGCACTGCTTTCTTCATAAAACCTTTCTTCCTAAATACCATTTTTAACTTAAATAAATTATGTGGTATCTGCAGTGATGATAAATACATGATTCTCTTAAGTGTCATATTTCACAGCATTAGTTCAGCTTGTTAATGTTCTAAAATACAGTGTTTGGAAATGGAGATTTGTCTGAATGAAGTGGCTTGTGTCTTTTAAAATTCGTTAGATTCTTTCAGATCTTGTTTTTTTTAAACACCTGTGAACATAGTTTCAGTATGTGATTCATAAATTATTTGAGAAGGAAATTCTGTTTCCTCACAGTGCACTTAATAGTTGTTGATGCTCTTTCATTTACCCATGTACTAAAATTATTTCTGAAAAAATTCATTTTTTTACTGAGATATTGCTATACATACTAAACGTTAATATCCCATCAACATTTTAAACATTTGAGGACTAATGTGAAATAAGGCAAATACTCGAAGAACTGTCTGACAACCTTTACTGGATTAGTACTGTACTTAAATTCTAGACTGTGTAAGGTGAGTTGCTGATGATACATGTCATATGTTTTAACTACTGTAAATTATTTTTTTCCTTACTTGTTAGTATTTCTTACTCATCTATCCTACTCAGTTGACATGCACCCATTATGCAAGAAAATACTCTTAAGAGCTACTACCAGAATAGCAATTCTCATGAATGGTAATATAAACATATTGTGTTGAATCCTTAGCAGTTGTTGCACATTCAGACTCCATATACTTGAAACATTTACAGTGATGTACACTCATACATGTAATAAATGTCTGTTTCCAATGTATTAAGTAAACTTGTTTTCTCTTTAGGTGAAGTGTGATCAATACTGGCCAAGCAGAGGCACAGAAACCTACGGGCTAATTCAAGTGACTCTTTTAGACACAGTTGAATTGGCGACATACTGTGTTCGTACCTTTGCACTTTACAAGGTATATACTTACCTATATTTGCGAAATACTTTATAATTTAAGTGTAGACAACCTTTCCTACCCTCCCCTCTTCTTCATCCCTCCCTTCCTGAATTCCTGAGTTCCTTCCTTCCCATTGCTATCTTTCTCCTGCAACCCTGCCCTCTTTTTTTCCTCTTTCCTGCCTTTCTTGCCTGTCTCTTTCCCTTGTTTCCTCACTCCCTTTTTCCCTTTTCCCACTTCCCATTTTCCTCTCATGTTTTCTCCTAGCAGTACTGAACAATGAGACTACTTCTACATACAGAGTGCATTCTTCTTATGGCATGGAGTTTTGTTAGTACCAAGCTTTTAGTGTGAGAAACTGTTTGAATTAAATTCTAGCCAAATCTCTGGCACTTGTATTGAATTATTGGACAGATCTTAATCTTATAACTTGGAATATAAGAAGCAGATCCCTCCATAGCCCAAGTTCAGTTTCTCTCTGGCTGCAAATTGTAGAATCATAGAGTCAACCAAGTTGGAGGTCTTTGCTGATAGATAGTTCTCCAGTTTTTCCATCGAAAAATAACAGTATCGTGCATGATACTGGAAGTGACAGATTTGTCATGAAGTTCTTTAATTTCACAGAATGGTTCAAGTGAGAAAAGGGAAGTTAGGCAATTCCAGTTCACTGCCTGGCCTGACCATGGTGTCCCGGAACACCCAACTCCATTCCTAGCTTTCCTGCGACGAGTCAAGACCTGCAACCCACCTGATGCTGGACCTATGGTTGTACATTGCAGGTAAGCTTAGAAGATCTTTCAGAGTACCTTATCTCATGATTGCTACTGATTCGTTTATTGCGGATGAAAACATTATCTTTCTTCAAAGTGTCTTCTGTCAAAGTTGCATTGCAAAGTGAGGACATGAGTATGGCACTGCCAACTTGGATGGGCGAGAACAATTCTCTATGATCTATTCAGAAGGAATTGACTTTAGAATATTTAAGGATCTACAGGGAGAATGTCTGCAGGGAGAACATGAGTGTGTCTATGGCATTTGGAAAGTGACATGAAAAAAAATAATGTTAAGAACCTGAATATGGAAACATCAGCTCCTCTTACAGTTTTGACAGATGTAGAGCACTGGCCACTGTTCTCTGCAATGTCCAGGGCCAGCTGGATGGCTTTTACCTCGGTGTATTGGCTGGATTCACCTTCTCTGTCTCTTGCCTCTGCAACTCTGTGTGTAGGGGTCCAGACAGCAACCTTCCATCTCCACTTACTGCCTACAAGACAGTAGGATCCCTCTGTAAACAGAGCATATCTCTTTTTGTTATCAAGAAGCTCATTGTAGAGGGGGGCTTCTTCAGCAAGGGTCATTGCCTTCTCTTCTGGTGGCATTCCAAAATCAGTGCCCTCTGGCCAGTTGGTGATCACTTCCACAATACTTGGTGTCAAGGTCCGAGGACCAAGACCTGTTCTTATGGATTTCCATGTTGTGAAATTAAGGTGCAAACGAGACCATATATCACCACAAAACTATTTATTAAAGGATAGGGTTGGACAAAACATAGGGAGAGAGAGAGAAGGGGCAGAGAGAGAGGGATGAAGAGAATGATGGAGAAGAAGACAGAAGAAGCAGGGAAGGAAAAGAGCTGGGATCATATTACCCTCAGTCGCAGGTCAGGGGGGAGAGAGAAAGACGGGTGCGTGGCCCAGGGATGATCTTCTGTGGAGTCCATCAGAGGTTCTTCTGGTAGTGGTGCTCTTGGTGGTCCGGGGGTAGTGCCACTGGCAGTCCACTGAGACTGCCACTTGTGGTCTGATGGTGGTCCCACTGGTGGTCTGCTGGGAGTGCCACACTTTGGCAGGCATTCCTCCTGCCTTTTATGCAGTTTTCTGCCCGGTGTCTGGCTGCAGCTCCCCAGGAAATCTTCTCCTGTATCCTCATGCATTTGCATGGGTCTGGCACCACCGGGGAGAGGACCTCCGCCCCCTGCCTGGCTGTACCTGTCCATACCCTGAATACACATAGGCCTATTCCCTTCGGGGTAGCTGAGATAAGCCCTAGGCCTCCTGGGCATTCCAGCCAGGCTGAAGTGCAGGAGTTTCCAAGGTGTTGTCTGTTGATTTGCATCCGTGAGCTTTAGGCCAAGCACCTAGTCTGAGTCCCAGAAGCTAACAAAGGCAATCTTTATCTTTGTTGATGAACTTGAGAGAGGATTTAGACTCTCACAATTGGGCATTCAAAGCTCTCCATTCTAGCTCTCTGGGTTATCAGAGCACTTACTTCAAGTGACATCTGTGGCAGGGTGTGAAATTGAACTCTTTAAACATCCAAGTCAGTCCTGGAAATCTTGGAGCTAAAAAGAGTGGTGACTATGTTCCAGTCACCTCAGAAGCAGTTTGCTCCCCCCCATAGGCAGCTAGAATTTCTTTTTCTGTGGGTGTGTAGTTAACCTCTGAGCCTTTGTATGCTTTACTCCACAACCTGAGTGGGCACCTCATGTTTCTCCAGGAACTTTCTGCCATAAGCTCCACTTAGGACCATTTTCACCGGCTACCGTGTAGAGTATGTTCTTAATCTCTGTGCTGTTTCCAACTTGTTCCAAGGCCATAGCATGGACCACTTCTTGTTTTATTTGGTCAAATGCTACCTGTTGTTCAGGTTCCCACTCAGAGATATTTCTCTTTCTGGTTATGTTGAAGAGGGGCTTCACAATTTGACTGCAGTGTACTATGTGAGAAGCAGTTGGTAATTTTACATCATGCACCTTGTGTCTGCCAACCACAGAAGGGTCATCGGAAAGGCTGGGCATGATAGACAGCTGCTGTTTGTCTGCAGTCTCTACAGGCCCACTTGTTCCCTTTCAGGTCCTTAAAGTACCCTTCCCGCAGAAAGTCAATACCAACAATGCAAGGTGCACCAGGACCAGTCACTATCACAGAATCACAGCATGTTAGGGGTTGGAAGGGACCCAAGGAGATCATCAGGTCCAACCCCTGCCAGAGCAGGACAATACTATCTAACACAGATTACAGAGGAACACATCCAGACAGGCCTTGAAAGTCTCCAGAGAAGGAGACCCCACAACCTCTTTGGGGAGCCTGTTCCAGTGCTCTGTGACCCTTACAGTAAAGAAATTACCCCTTGTGTTGAGGCAGAATCTCTTTTGCTGCAATTTACACCCATTGCTCCTTGTCCTATCGCAGGGAGCAAGTGAGAAGAGCCTGTCGTCCCCCTCCTGGCCAGCCCTCAGATACTTATAAACATTTATCAAATCCCTTCTAAGTCTTCACCAAACTAAAAAGCCCCAAGTCTCTCAGCCTCTCCTCGTAAGACATGCCATAATCATCCTCGTAGCCCTCTGCTGGATGCTTTCCAGCAGATTCCTGTCCCTCTTAAACTGGGGAGCACAAAACTGAACACAGTGTTCAAGATGAGGTCTCACCAGGGCAGAGTAGAGAAGGACGACAACCTCCCTTGATCTGCTGGACACACTCTTCCTAATACACCACAGGATCCCATTGGCCTTCTTGGCCACAAGGGCACGTTGCTGTGCCATGGTTAACTTGTAATCCACCAGGACCCCCAGGTCCCTCTCCACAGGACTGCTTTCCAGCAGATCATCTCCCAGTCTGTACTGGTGCAGTTTATTATTCCTCCCCAGATGCAGGACTCTGCACTTGTCTTTGTTGAACTTCATTTGGTTCCTCTGTGCCCATCTCTCCAGTCTGTCCAGGTCTCACTGGATGGCCGCACAGCCTTCAGCTGTATCAGCCAAGCCTCCCAGCTTGGTGTCATCACCAAACTTGCTGAGCAGACACTCTGTGCCCTCATCAATGTCATTGACAAAGATGTTGAACAGGACCGGCCCCAGCACTGATCCCTGGAGGACACCACTAGTTACAGCTCTCCAACTGGACCTGGCACCATTGATCACCACCCTCTGAACTCTGTCTTGTAACCAGTTCCTAACTCACCTCAGTGTCCTTTCTTCCATCCCACACTTCCTTGGCTTGCTCACTAAAATGTCATGGGAGACAGTGTCTAAGGCCTTGCAAAGGTCAAGGTAGACTACATCCACTGCATTCCCTGAATCTAGCCATTCAGTTATGGCATAAAATGCTATCAGGTTAGTCAAGAATGACTTCCCCTTGGTAAATCCATGCTGACTACCCCTGAGAACCTTCTTCTCTCCAGAGTGCCTTGAGAGGCCCTCGAACAGCAGCTGCTCCATCATTTTTCCAGGCATGGAGGAGAAGTTTCCAGGGATGGAGGTGAGGGATGGAGTGAAGCACAGTGTGGTGTGCTTCTCCCACTCATTACTGGTGAGGTCTGTCTCAGCCTGCAGCATAGTCAACTCTTGTGACCCCCATGTAACTCCTGAAATTGTTATGGGTTCTGTCCCTCTGTGGCTTGAGGGTATCAGGGTGCATTGAGCACCTGTGTCCATCAAAGCTCTATACTTTGCTTCCGAAGTGCCAGTCCACTTTATAAAAACATCCCAATAGACCAGGGATCCTCAAACTTTTTAAACAGGGGACGGTTCACTGTCCTTCAGACACTGTCAGGGGCCAGACTATAGTTTGTCAGGGGCTGGACGACAGTTTGGTTCCAGCCCAGTACTGTTGGGAGCCGGACTATAGTTTGGTTCCAGCCCAGTCCTGGCGGGTGCTTGGCGGCTGCAGAGACTGGCGAGCAGATTAAGTGGCAGGAAATGGGTGCTTGGTTTCCCCTCCACCTTCTGTAAATACCAGCGGGCCAGATTGAGGACCCTGGGGGACCGTATCTGGCCCACGGGCTGTAGTTTGAGGACCCCTGCAGTAGACTGTTATCTCTGTCCTCTGCCTGGCTGGAGACGGGGCACCTCTAATGCTGAACTTGGTTACCACATGAAGCACATGGACCTGAGCTGCTGGCAAAACCACTCCTCAGGCAAGAGGGTTGCCTGTTGGACGCTGGAGCAGCCCATCTTCTGGAGGAGTTATTCCCAGTGTTTGCAACCTGCAGTTCCCTTACTCTGGCCCTTACGGCTGAAGTGCGCTGGCTGTGCCATCTGTCCATGTTCTTGCCATGGTCACAGAGAATTCTTCACAGTGAGCCCTGTGATGTCTCCTGTCTGGCTTGGGCTGGCAATGTGTGTTTCTGACAGATGAAATGTGCAGCCATTCAGAATGTGAAGAATAAGTGTCCTTTCCCTTCAGGGAGTTCAGAGACAGAGGCTTTAAGCTCATTCACGTCTCTAGTCAGGCTTTCCACAGCTGATATTAGAGCTTTTCTAGAGACACTATCTTCAAACTGCCTCAGATCATTAATGAATTCATGGACAGTTAGGAGATTGTTAAGGTCTCTGCCCAAAAGCAGTCCTCCGAGTGCATGTGCATAGGTGGAAGGGCACCTTGGGTCAGTTTTTTTTAACAGAACTGGTTTCATACAGACATCGTCAGGGCAGTTGGCCATTTCCATATTTGTTGGCCTGTATCAGGAATAGTGTGGCTAGTAGGATGAAGGAGGTTATTCTTCCCCTGTACTCAACACTGGTCAGGCCACACCTTGAGTACTGTGTCCAGTTCTGGGCTGGCTCCTCAATTCAAGAGAGATGTTGA
>WAAF01012304.1:1918-41046 GCA_013400475.1 Tricholaema leucomelas | reverse complement strand
GCCATGATCTAGTTGACTGAATAGGGCTGGGTGCTAGGTTGGACTGGATGATCTTGGAGGTCTCTTCCAACCTGGTTGATTCTATTCTATTCTTTCCTGTACAGCCATTTGCCTTAAGTACATGATCCCCCTGTTCCGTATTTGCCCACTTAAAAGGATTGAAGATCACGTCATCTTTTGAGGGGTACCGGTGTCCTACAGCTGTGAAAAGTCAGGCCCAAAGTGTGTGTGTGCCATCTAGCCTCCTCAGCTCTTTATCCACACCCACATCCTTCAATAAGGACCCCAACTGTTTAGCTTCTCTCTGGTCTAATTCCACTGTCTCTGCCTCTACATCCCAGCAGCTCAAGAGTCAGGCCAGTAGAGACTGGCCATTTGCCCTTGCGTAATGCTGCTCTGTTTGCCTGATTTCCTTTCGAGGTGTTGTTGTGACTGTGACTACCTCAGTATCCAACTCATTTCCATCTGATGCGCTTTGCTGGGGAGTGCCGGTTCCAGCAGAGCTGCCTTTCATTGGATCTGAGTCTGGGAGAGGTCTCTCCCATCTTCTGTAGCTTCTTTCTGCAAGCTGTGACAGAAGATAGAGACTTTGATTGCCTAAGGACAGGGATCTGTGGGTCTTGGGCCTGGTGGGGAGATGCCGTGGGCGAAACCGTGTTCAGGACAAGAGCCGCGCCACCGCTGGCCACACTGCCACTCACGATACGACACTGGTAAGACACTGGAACGGGTTGCCCAGGGAGGTTGTGGATGCTTCCTCCCTGGAGGCATTTAAAGCCAGGCTGGATAAGGCCTTGAGCAGCCTGCTATAGTGGGAGATGCCCCTGCCTATGGCAGGGGGTTGGAGCTGGATGATCCTTGAGGTCCCTTCCAAACTGAACCATTCTATGATTCTATGATTGGAGATGTAGGCTAAGAGCTCTGCCACCAACGCTGGTCTGAGCACTGCCGCACCCACCCTTGCAGCATCGTCAGTGACCGAGCACGCCGGCCCTCCCCCTTCTTATTTCTTTACTGAATGTCGTAATTATGGTGGCTGCATGTGCTGCCATGTGCTGCAGGACAGAATAGCGATAATTCCTTCCTGAATCATATTTAAGCAGAATGCAAATACGGCAAATGCCCCAGAATATCTGGGCCTTGAAAGTCCCAGGACACATTGTCAGAATGATTCCATGTATCAGATGCATTCCCAAACCCGGTAAAATTTCCAATAGAATATACTAAATATACATACAGTTGCACAGGTAAGCCTTTAAAATAGTCAAGTACCGTATCAATTACTATCCAGACTACATGATACGTTATGAATTTATATACCCAGTTCAAAAACAGACATCCAAAAGCCTGAAGTATTAAAACTCTTAAAACATCCATTTTTAACTTCCAAATCTTGTCTAAAATAATTATTTTGTATCTAGCCCAACACATTGAGCACCAAAATTAATTGCATGGGTCTGATTTATCTTCCTGAAGCCCAAAATATCTAATGGAACAATACAATAATAGAATGTTTTCCACTCACCCCCATTTGGAAAGGAAGGAATTGGATGTAGAGAGGAAAAAGGAGTAAAACACCCAAAGAAAAGTCTTGCTTCAAATTGGAAGTTAGAAGGAAAACTTTAGCAATAAATACAAAGTATTTAAGGCAAGGGAAGTTACGAAAAGGTATAAGGAAGGGAAACAAGATACAAAGTGTACATACAAGCAGATTGATGGCAATGGACGGAGGCAGATTCAAGAAGGGGTTGCCCCACCATATGGTTGGGTAGCCATATGGCAAAGGAAGGAGCAGCAAGAACAAGGATGTTGCTTCCAGGCAGGTAGGTCAAAGAGAAAGAGAAACAGGAAACTCCTCTGTTTATACAGGGGGTCTAGACAGGAAGTGGGCTAACCACTACACCTGGGGTCAGGTTCAGACCACCCCCAGGAAGAAGTAAGGAGGACTTGGGGTCAGGTTCAGACGACCCTCAGGAGGGTTACCCTCTACACCACTGTATTTTTAGATTTGTATTGCCTTATTGGTCTGAGTTTGACATAATAAATTAGTGAAAAAAAATCAGAACAATAACCGCACTGGCATAACTTTTTTAGGCTAGAAGATATGCCTTTCATTTACTAACATGAAAAATTTGTCATTTTTAAATTATGTTACTGGGCCTACATATTTCATTTCAAGATCACGAAAAGTTTCATTTTACCTTGAAACAGGAAAAGTAAGCAAGTTTTACATGTTACTTGTTTTTTCTTAAAATCTGCTTTAAAGTTTTTCTTTCCTCTCTTCTCTGTACCACACCTTGTAAGTTTCTCTATTACATTCTTTGCTTCTCATCTTCAGTCATAGGCTACATACTTTCCCCATTTTTTTTTCTCTCGAGTGTGTGGATTGTTCTTGATTCCATGGACTCCTCTAACTATTCTATTTCTTTCTAATTTCACTGGTTTGTACAAAATTGCTGGACCCTTTAAATACAAAATATCTTCCTACCTCTCCTGGTATTTTCTCTGAAGACAGACCATTGTTCTAATAGTATCATTCTTTTGCCAGTTTTTGTCATGCAGATTTCACTAGCTTCTAGTAGTCACCCTTTTCCACTGAGATATTTAATCTATTCTTGATAAGCTTCTTTCTTTTCAATTTGTGCCTTTGTGAGTCCTTAGTATGCCTTCTATATTCTGTCACCATCTCCCACTTTGTGTGTATGATCCCTTAAGTTGCTTTTCATTAAAGCTCACGTACTACCATCGCTCACATACTAAATGTATTTCAAATTTCTCCACTAAAAACAGTAAAATGGAACAACGTATCTTGTATCCTTTGCCTCTGGTAGGCAGGACTTTTCCAGGATATCCCACTCAGAGATCAATCTGAATTTACTCTTCAGTGGGAACATGAGATTCTTAGTGGGGATTGTAAAAAAGACATACAGTGCACCACTAATGCCTTCTTTTGTGTTTCTTCCAGTACCTAACAAACTGTCAGAGCTCAGGAAGTTGTAATAATGCTATAGAAATATAAATACAAGAGAGATTAGCTTTTAAAATATGTTTGGCAAAAATAAAATGTAGGTATAAAAAGCTATGGAAGTATTTGTGCAAAGCTTTTAACCCATAAAAAATGAGAATAAAAGCTAGCAGGCAACTAAGTGCACAGAAAAGTTATTTGTCTTTAATATTTCTATGAATTCATCTCAGAATTTCTTACTGTTCAAAAGCTGATTCATATTGACACCTAGTAAAAGCAACAGGAGTCTGCCTAGAATAAAGAGCCAGCTGGCTGCATTTTGATCCATAGAGACTAAATCCAGTATTTATACTTCTAAGTAGCTATTTTAAGTGAAAGGTCTGCACCAAGCGTTTCCCTACGGAATGATCCACACCTGTCATAATATTGACCAACAGTTGTCTCTCATTCAACTTAAGAGAATAAGAGTTTTTTTTCCCAGGTTGCTTGGTGGTTTGGGCATAGCTGTATATATATCCTGCAATGAATCAAGGTTCTGGGAGACCCAGTTCATGAGTGTAGCCTCAGGTCAGTTTATATCAAAGCTTCAGTAGCAGATAAGCTGGTTTAATGTACAGCTCCTAGTAAATGGTTATTAAGTGTAAGAAGAATTAGTCTAAAAGCTTACCATGTACTTAGCAGAGAAATGTCTGAGGTCAAAACAAGTGGCGACAAAAGAACCTGTTCTGTAAACATGTGATGTGCAGATAAATGCACGTTAAACAACTGCAAGTGGAAGTCTTCATAATAAATTCTGTGATTGTATTTTCAGAGTTCATGGCAACCCTAGTAATTTTTGTTAACAATGCCCGTACAACAGACATCTTTGCATGTCATTTACACAGTTTCTTTCAGTAATTAACAGTTTGGTTGCCTGCATAACATTAAATTGGAATCTAGTAAAGAAGTCAAAAGCACACTGAGAAGTGTCATACATACTTTTTACCAGCCAAAGCTTTACTTGTGCTGAAAATTTGTCAGATTTTTTACTTGAAAAACTAATTAAAATATGATGGAAGCTAATTATTTTTAGTGAGAAAACATAGGTCATTGCTGAAACAATTGTGGAAAACTGAAGTATTAATCCAAATGCGGATTTCTTATTTGTGTAATCAGATACTCTGGTACACCTACCTGTGTGGAAAGGATGTGCTGGTAAGAACAGCAATACACAATGTCATTGCACTCTATTTCCAGGAAAAAAAAAAAAATCTATACTTTTCCATCTATATCCACCAGAAAAGACAGATTAGCTAAGCCCAAAACAAGGTAGCTTAAAATTATATATTTTTTTATAAATTGCCATGTTCAGTCATCCTTGTTTGAGTTACATTCTCCCAAAGATATAATCATTATTTTCAGTGTAAAATCTGGTAGAGGAGAGCAGCTAAATCAAATGTTAAGCTGGATGAAAAGAAAAAAAAAACCACAACAAAAAACAAAATCTTGACTTTGTTTAGAACAACTTGTCTGAAGATTTTTCTGTGGTGCTTGATATATTTGTGCATGCTTTTTCATTTACAGGCTTATATTTTAAGACTATTCTTTCAGCTCCTTTATATAGAAGTTGAGCAGTATCACGATCTATCTGGTGTCTCTGCATGACTTGCCCTAATTTGCAGAGTTGATCTAGAAAAAAGATTTTTATTTAATGAAAAAATACAAACTTAAACCCTAGGATTCTACATTGGTGAGGCTGTCATGTGTAGTCTAATGATAGTGAGGAAAGCATGCATTTGTGTTTGAAGTTGGATTAGTACAGGCAAACAGGTGCTAATCAGATCACAATAAAGTAGTACCAGAGGGTGTTTGGAGCTTTATGCTACTATTTTTTCAAAACATCACAGAAACTTTAGTAGTTGATTCAGTAACACTACGTAAAAGCTTAACATGTAAGTGCAATCACATGTGTTTGAATCTCTCTTTTTAATACCAGCACCAAGGGGCATGTCTTTAAGATACTTTGTGAAGTTCTGGCAGGTACTGTTGATGCTGCTATTGCAAACAGAAAAACTTGGATGTTTGGAAGGTGACTGATTTAAGTAAATCTGTGTCTGAGTAAACTAACATAACCACTTAGCACGTTAAAAACTAGCTCATTTTCAAAAAATAGCAGACATACGAACTTGCGTTTAGTAAAGTGGAATACTTACATAACTTTTATTCCATATTTCCATTATATATATATATATATATATACACACACACACATACATATATACATGTGTGTGTGTGTGTATATATATATATATAAGACAATTATTTTTCCAATTGATTGCTTCACTTCTATATCTTTGGATCCTTCCCACAGCTTTTGCCACATGCCTCACAAGTTCTGGTTTTCCATTGTATCAGTGAGTAGGTTGCAGATGACTGCATTTCCTTTTTCACAGTGGGTGAAAAAATGCTGCCTCCAGTAGATATTGAGAAATATCTCAAAGACTGAAAAATCATAAAAGCTCCATTACCTTTTCCCTTTCCCTACACTGTGCACAGCTCAGGATCTTTACTAACTTCTGGTCAGCCAAAAGCTCTGGAGAGAAAAAGACAGTAAAGACACTTCAACATAACAAATATTATAATATCACAAATATTCTAAATTTTCTCTGCTTACCCACTTCTCTGCTTATCCAGCAGCTATGAGGTTGGCAGTACACATTAGACTGTGCAGGGTATAATCCAGATGTGAAAAATACTTTCTACCTGTTAGCTCTAGGTCACCATATATTTCACGAAGGCAGATTTTTTTTCTCAAAGTCTTTGTTCAGAAATAAAAAGCAAACAGAGATAAAGTTGTTGTTACAATGTCTTCTTAAAGCAGTGAATAGTTGGCGAAACTGAACAAGATGTCTGGTTCCTCTTTATATAAAAATATAGCAATGAATAAATGTCTGTATTCTTCATTGTGTTCCATTTCTCTCTGTTACTCTCATTAGTCTCAGTTACTCCAGTCATGCAGTCCATGTGGTCACTAATTTACTGGGAGTCATTTCATTTCTACACACACCTTTCTTTTTGGGACTTAGGTAATTTCTACATGTATGTCATACAAAACACACTAAGGCTTGCAGAGCTTGATATCTCTGATTAAGGAGCTAGAGCTAAGTTCTCTCTTTTAGAAATTTTTGGATGGTCATTCTATCTTCATTCAGTTATTGGAATATTAGAATCTATTAGGCAGGGACACCTTACACTAGATCAGGTTTCTCAGAGCTGTGTCGAGCCTTGTCTTAAAGACCTCCAGGTATGAGGCTTCCACCACCTTCCTGGGCACCTATTCCAGTGTCTCACTACCCTAATGGTGAAGAACTTCTTCCTAACATCCAATCTGAATCTACCCACTTCTAGTTTTGATGTGTTGCCCCTAGGCCTATCACTACCCAGCATCTTAAAGTAAAAGTCCATCACCAGCTTTCCTGTAGTCACCCCTCAGATGCTGGAAGACCACAGTAAGATCTCCTTGGAATCTTCTGCAGACTGAACAGCCCCAGCCAGAACTCTCTCAGCCTGTCCCCATAGGAGAGCTGCTCCAGCCCTCTGATCATCCTCATGGCCCTTCTCTGGACACTTTCCAGTGTGTCCATGTCATTATTGTAATAGGGGCTTCAGAGCTGGACACACTACTCTAGGTGGGGTCTCACCAGAGTAGAGTAGAGTGGGATAATCACCTCTCTTGACCTGCTGGTCATTCTTCTCTTGATGCAGACCAGGATACAGTCATCTTTCTGGTCTCTGGTTGTGCACTGGTGGCTCATATTGAGTTTCTTACCCACTAGCACCCCCAAGTTCCTCTCCTCTGGACTGCTCTCAAGCCAATCAATTCCCAGCCTGTAACATTGCTTGGGATTGCCCCCAGGTGCACTTGGTCTTGTCAAACTTCATGAGTTTGGTTTGGTCCCACCTCTCTAGCCTACCAAGGTCCGTCTGGATTGGTATGCAGCATGCCAATTGCACCACATAGCTTGGTGTCCTTGGTGAACTTGTTGAGGGTACACTCAATGCTACTGTCCATGTCACCAATGATGTCGAACAAGACTAGTCCTAATAATGATCCTTGAGGGCCTCCACTTGTCACTGTCCTCTACTTGGACATGGACCCACTGACACCCACTCATGGGTGAGGCCATCAAGACAGTTTTTAATCCACTGAGTGGTCTATCCACTGAACCCATGTTTTACCAGTTTGGGGATCAGGATGTTCTACGAGACAGTGTCAAAAGCTGTTTTGATCTTATTGGCACAGGTCTTTTATGTGTTTCCTTTAATTTAGGCACTCACAATTGAAAACCTGGAAATATGAACATGCAAAGGTTACCATAGAAGACAGAATCACTGGAACCATTATTAAAATTCAAAAGCATACAACTAACATATAATAGCAGTATTGCAAGTTCAAATACTGGAAAAGACCTATTTGTGATCATATTGATTAAATCAGTCCTGTGTATATAAAGCCATCTTCTGGTGCCACTTATGCTGTGGTTCAGGGAATTATACCCCCACTGCTGTGACTCACTAGATTATCTTTTGAAATCCCAAAAAGCTGCTATGATTGCATAGGGCAGGATTTTATTTCCAGTAGAAGTCTGCAATTTGTAAGGGAACATAGTGAACATTATTACTAGGTAGAATCAATGTTCTGTCTAGGCTACTATCCTGTCTCTGACAATACCAAATGTCACAACTTCCAGGGGAAAGTATAAAACCCAAATGTCAATAGTATTTTGGTAGAGTTTCAGCAGTAAGTTACTAGTTTAGTCCTATTTAATTAGGATTTCAATTCTTTCCCCCCATTATTCATTCATCTGCTTACAGAAACTGATGCATAGATCATTGTTCGTATTCATTATTGTACACATATTTAAAAAAAAAAAAACAAAATCAGACAGTCTTTGACTTTTTTCTTGCTTAAGTCTTATTCTCTAAGAAGTAGTTTTTTAGATTGTGTGAAAAATATCTGGTTACTCTTAAACATGTACCACTTCGTTTCAGTAAATGGGATTAAAAAGAATGTCCTTCAGTGTTGTTTCATGTTTTAGTTAGCTACAATTTTCCCTTATGTTCATCCACTGTTGCGGAGGGGGAAGATTAATTGGTACAAGATGATATCCTATAAAAATATAGAATTTGATAATTTCAATATTCTGAACTCTCGCCACCCCCAACCACTGAATTTTAATATTAACTATTTGTTCTTACATGGTTATGGAAGGCATTCTAGGAATAACAACAGACTAACTTGTTAATAACTAGCAAACATTCAAACTATAAACAGAGAGAGGAATTTCCCAGTGGTCAGTATGCCGCCTGGGGTCAGTATGCTGTTTGCCCAGTAGATGTGCCCAAGCTCTTTCTCCTCTATGGCAGAAGGCAGTAGAGAATTACAGAGGCATTAAAGCATTTACTCAAAAATTCTTATTAATTATCAATCACCCTCTGGGGCTATGTCACAGCCTATATAAGTGTCCAATCTTCGAGGACGTCTGCCTGTGGATGTTGATGCTATGGGATCCTCCCAGCTTCTGACCTTGTCTCCTGGCTTCTTCTGGCAGGACCTCAGGTGCAGAGGCAGGATGCTGTACGGTCTCAACACGATGTCATGCTGGCCATACAGGCCTATCACATGCAGACAATCCAGGGTCTGCTCCTGGCAGTGGAGCCTACCAGGCAGTGATAAGGGCATGCAATAGGGTGCACGGCTGCACAGGAGACTGAGCTCTGTAGAGGCAGGCAATACAGGATCTAGTCCTGGTAACTCACTGCAGTGGCGTGCAGGTGTGCATGGCTGACTGGGAGCCCATGGGAGACTCTGTTTCCATAGAGAAAAGTAGATGGAACAGGCAAATAGCAGCAAAACAAGCAGGCATGCAGGCAGGTAGGCAAGCAGGCAGGCATAAGCCTAAGGAGGAGCAAGTTTTTTACATGTGTACCTCTATTTATCATATGTGGGCCGAGATTAATGGCCCCTTGGCCACTAGAATGACTAAAGCATACCATGATAGGCAAAAGCCACAGGCTTGGACCTTCCAAATGTGGGGATCACATGGGCCTTGCACCCAGCAAACATGAGCTGTGTGTGTGTGGGGCTTATGAAACCACTTTCACAACCGCATTACACAACCCGGGCCCTGGGCAGGCCAGACTTTATGGCACCAGGCCTATTGTGCCCCTTTTGTCTGTTTAATGTGTTTACCTCTGGTTTGGGCAGAAAAACATGTCCAGGCAAGGCAAGGCATATATAAGCCTATTTTTGGGCCTATGGGCCCTCCACAACATCCACCACAGCAAACTAGGACAGCAAAATATCCTACCCTGCTTCAGTACTTGTTATATGGAGTAAGATGTCAGAGAATCCTCACATCCCTGATCTTTCTGCTCCCTGTCTCTGCTTCATAGCTGTACAGAGCAGGCACTGCAGCTTGACTTGAATTCACCCAACAAGTAGTTTCAATTGACCATCTCTCCTGGAGGCTGATGAGTTTTCCCTCAGTGAAGTAACCTGCCCCTTATTAAAATGTAATAATCTTCTGTAAGATTTATTTAAAAGGAGCAACACCTTTTCCATGTGTTCTCTAAAATTACAAATATGTTGGTGCTGATAATTATTTCCATACATATATATTAACACATCCTACAAGACCTGTAATTTCCTTTGACCTAAGCTGTAGTTTGATACATTATTTGCTCTTAGTGAGTCATTTTATCCATATGCATTTAGCTAATTGGTTATTTTTCTTCCCGCCTATGTTTATACATAATATACTCCACAAAGGAAAAGGAAATCTGACTGCTTGCAGCTGAATCTAGTAAAAGAGCAATTACATTCTATCGGAGCCAGCAGCTGTCCATAATGAATTCTGCATTAAAATTATGAGTGAAGAAAAGAATCCAGCCATCTGCAGGAAATGTGAAAATATTTTTATAACCCAAAAGGTGGATTCTGGAAAGGGGTATCTCTGAGACTTCCCAGCTGTACCTACAGTAAATTCTGGACTATCTGTGGACACACACTATACTGGAACACATTGCATGAACTTGGCTACCCAGCGTGTTTGGCTAACTTCAAACAGGCTGTATTTTTATAGAGAGTAATCATCATGAAAGCCTCTTTAAATCATCTCCTTGTGTCTTTAGAAGTAAAGTGCAGCTTTAAAAATAGTCCTGTTATCTTTTTTTTGTGGAGGCTTTCCAATCAGTATTCTGCCCCAAATATTAATCTTGCATCGTTTTTCATATTTTTATAGACTTACTCTAGGGTCTCATCTCTTATTATCAGATTTTTTTCAATGGCTGCTGTTCCAAGTGCATCCTGGATTGTGGTGCCTTTGCAGTCGCTGTTGTTGGGGATATTTTTGTCACATGAATTTTAAAAAGATTTTTTTTATCTGTGTAAGAGTTACTGTGCAAGGTTGCTTTACAGCTATTGTGTTATTTCAACATGAAAACTCTCATGATTTTTGCTAGAACATATCTCTAATATTTGCTCATAAATTTCAACATGTTGTGAAAAAGAAAGAAATTAGTGTCCAACCTCTAAATGACAAATTGTGTTTCATGTAAGTGTAAATACTGAGATTAAAGAATAGAAAGATCAGAAATAATATGAGTAACCACATTTGTCAGCTGTCAGTGTAGCATTGTCAGAAGTGTTGTCCTTCTCACTATTTGGTCTAAGAAAATGTAGGTTTAACATGATCCTTCATATAATTTCATCAGAGAGCATCTCTATTTTCTGCTGTATAACATCTCATTGCATTACTGCAGTACTGCAGCCATTTCACTTGAAACCAAATCTAAGATAGCAAAATTTTCTTTCTTTCTTGGATCCTATTAGACAGATGAGGACAGTCATTTAAGGAAAGGATAAGTAACAGTTTTAAACTAAAGGAGGGTAGCTTTAGACTAGATGTAAGGAAAATGTTTTTTACAATGAAGGTAGTGAAACACTGCAACAGTTTGCTCGGAGTAATGGTCGATGCCGCATCTCTGGGAATGTAAAAGATCGGACTGGACAGAGCTCTAATCAGCCTGATATAATTAAGGGTGTCTCTACTCACTGCAAAGGGATTGGACTAAGTGAACTTTAAAGTTCCCTTCCAAATCAAAACATTCTACATTTCTATGATTCTAAGATCTTGTTTGTCTCATCTACTGAATGTATCCTCTAGATACATCAGTTATCCATGGAAAAGGAAAAGACATCTTGAGATGGAGATCCAAAACAGTAGGTCTGCTACTAAAATCCCTTCATCTTCAACATGAGGACTAATTTGTAGCTATTTCCATGCTTGCAAAAGAGGCCATTATGTCTTCTTTTTTGCTTTGTAAATACAAAGCAATTAAAAATTAAGTACTATCTCCAGGTGACAATCTGTTTCCTCACCACTATTCTCTCAGTCTGAAACCCAAGCATAACAAATGGCAAATGGGAGTGTTCCAACTTTAAAAACAGAGATACTGAGGTCAGCCAGTGCTAAGAAAAACAAGCAATTGTTTACCACAATAGGTATGCAAAAAATGAGAATCAAGAGGGGTCCAGAAGGACACTGAAATTAGGAACCTCCTTAGTGCTTTTAGTGCTTTCAGGTTCATCGTGTTATCCACTACTGCAAAACACATTACTTCTCACCTTCTTTAATTCCTTTTCAGACAGCATTAGTTCACTTCCTATTTCCCACACAGATAGGGTAATTGCTCTTTTACATGTTCCACTCGAAGATGTCATCAAATCATAGAAATATGCAAAAGTACAAACATTCCACCAGGAGAATGCATAGCAGGTTGAAATGCGAAGCAAGCAAGGAGTAGTTGTAGCAGCACGCAGCGTAATTTCTACTCATTGTCTCCTTAACTGTGCTGTAGTCTTCACTTTTATTTATTGATGAGAGGATCACAGTGTACTTTCTCTCTTAAATTACTCAGAAGTATAATTTTCTGTATTTACTACAGCTGTGCATCCATGGATCTGTGTTTAACTGAAGGTAATGAGTCATAGTAAGACACATTTTTAAAATTAACCTCAAAATACAATATTTTTCTAAACTTTATTTCACTAAACTTTCAGTAAATTTTAGATCTTTCTTTAATGGAACACATAATGACAAGCATGCTTCATGAACACATTGTACAGTAGAAAGAATGTTAAACATACTCTGAAACTCAACTAATCACACAGAGAAGATAAATTTAGGATAGCTTCTCTTTAATGCTAAATACAGAATGCAGTACATTGGATATGGAAAACTATATTTAGAGAAGTAGGAAAATAATAAAAATACCTGAAAAATGGTTTAATTTTGAAATAAGTCACAATAAATCCACGTGGACAGATAAAAGAGTGCAGAGAAATACAGTTTAGTCAAATTTCTTTGTACAACTGAGTAATTGAAGAAACAGGGTGATACATGGGTTTATAGTAAGGTGTATAACAATTCTCTATGAAAAGGAGAAGTATAGCATGTATAGCTATATAAAACCAACAATGGGCTCTGAAGGGAGACAGATAACAAAAAGAAGTGATGTGAAGTAGAGTTAGTGAACTTTGCAGTTTTGCTCTTGTCTGATTTCTGCTATATGCTGCTGTCTTGCAAGCAGAACATACCTGTTTTTCATAAACAGCTTGTGATTTCAGGAAAGAAGCAAGCAGAAGAGTTGGAACAGGTTACCCAGGGACATCATAGATGCCCCCTCCCTGGGGGTGTTCAGGGCCTGGTCTAGTGAAAAGTATCCCTACCTGTGGCAGGGGGGGTGGAACTAGATGGTCTTTAACGTCCCTTCCATCTCAAATAATTTTATGATTCTAAATTGAATGAAAATAAAACAAGTGTAGCATCTGGTGTCTGGGAAAGAACCCCATGTACTGGTATACACTAGGGGCTGATCTGTTATAGAGCTTCTCTGGGAAGAAGTACTGGGGAGTCCCGGTGGACCACAAGGCGACCATGAGCCAGTAATGTGCCCTTGTGGCCAAGAAGGCAAATAGTATCCTGGGATGTATTAGAAGGAGTGTATTTGGTAGGCTGAAGGAGGTTCTCCTCCCCCTCTACTCTGTCCTGGTGAGGCTGCACCTGGAATAATGTGTCCAGTTCTGGGCTCCTCAGTGAAAGAAGGTCACAGAACTACTTGAAAGAGTCCAGTGCAGAGCCACAAAGATGATTAAGGGAGAGGAATATCTCCCTTATGAGGAAAGACTGAATGCGCTTGTTCTCTTTAGCTTGGAGAAGAGGAGACTGAAGGATGACTTTATTAATATTGATAACTGTGTTGAAACCAGGCTCTTCTAGGTGATGCCCAATGATAGGACAAGGGGCAATGGGTGCAAGCTGGATCATAGGAAGTTCCATGTAAACAAAAGGCTAAACTGTTTCACTGTGAAGGTGACAGATCAGGGGAACATGCTGCCCAGAGAGGTTGTGGAGTCTTCTTCTCTGTCGACATTCAAAAGCCTCCTGTATGCATTCCTGTGTGACCTGCCCTAGATGATCCAGCTCCAGCAGCAAGACTGGATTAGATGATCTTTTGAGGTCCCTTCCAACCCCTAACAATCTATGATTCTGTGAGAAGTACTCTGTGATATTCTGTCCCTTTCAAAAAAGAATAACCAGGGATCAGAAATAGTGCTATCCCTTTTCAGTGACAAAGTTCCTCAGAGTATCATGTAAACAAAGGCAAAAGTGTTAGCTGATGAATTCTCAATGATCTGATTAGCAGAATGGGTGGTGGAATGGTTGTGGAACCATGAGAAGTGCACTTAAGCATTTCTCCCGGGACATGTCTAGAATTCTGTTTTCTTAGAACGCCTGTCCAAATTCCAACAGAGTTTAATAAAAAGATTTCTGTAGGAGAGGGTTTGTCAGTAACTTACTGCTTTATAACCCTAATAGATCCATCTCTCAGTGAATTTCTCTTTGGCATTCATGTATGCTGCAACGTTTCACAATATAATTATGTGCTGCATGAAAACCTTCTCCCTGTTTGTTTTTAGTGCTGTTTCATAATTTCATTTCATGATCATATTTCTTGTGTTACAAGCAAAAAATGAGTAGCCATTTGCTTTTCTCCTCCTCCACATAATGCAGAGGTTTATGGCCTTCTTTCATATCTCTTTGAGTCCTCCCTACTCCAAACCAAGGCATCTCACACGTTGTCATCCTCTTTGATCTCTTTCTTCAACTTTATGATTCCTCTACATATGGGTCGTATTGCTTGTGGAAGCAAATACAGGGGCAGGCCCTTAGCATGCAAAATGGCCTCAGAAACTCATTCAGGGGAAAATTTGCAGAATCCTTCAGTAAATATTGAATTCATAGGTTGAGTGAATAAATAAGTGTGAAACTAAATAAAGATATTATACAGAATTCTTCCTAAATCTAGTTGCAGTGCAAAGTGTACTTCAGGTAAATGAGTGTCATGTTATAAGTATGCTCAGAAGTTACCTGTGGCTGTAATACTTGTCATTTCAGATGTTACTTTCTATCAATCCGTTACTTTAATGCAATTTATTTAGCGTTGACTTTCATAATGCAACATTCAAGTTGCTTCTTCCACTGCTAACAGGTAAATAATTTCTAATACTTGTGACCTGTTCAGTGGAGATGCTTCCACGAGGCAAAGGTCATGAAGAGCGGCTGTCTTAGCATTGCAGGTTAAAAAGCCAAACTGCTGCCACGTTCCCCAGCTCGGGATAGTGAGTCAGGATACAGTGGTCCAAGAGAAGCCAGGTCTGGGAGCTGCTGGCAGCCTTCTCTCGAATGGACCTAAGGACTTGTCAAACTTGAACTTGTAGGGGAGCGGCATGAACTGTGCAAGAGCAGGACTAGAGTGGAACTGCACAGAATGGTGCGAAAGTAGCAAATACACACTTTTTTCCTAACTCTGTTTATAATCTTTCTAGACATTGTGTCTGTTGCCATATATATACTGGGTATGAAGAATCCAGCCAATCACCAGCCGATTCCAGCACAGGCTTTCCCACGAGTCAGTACACGTGTGGAAAAGGGTGCCTTTGCTGTTCCCCCTTCAAGCCCTCAAGGGGCGGGGGGAGCAGGGAGAGCAGTTTCATGCCTTCTTCTTCCCCCATTCAAACCTCTGGAGGTGGAGGAGGTGGGAAGAAGGGTGTGTGTGCATGAAATTTCTTAGAGAAATTTCTTGGAGTTTTTATTCTGTATGTTTTAATATTAGAGTGTTTGTTTGTGTTAGTGATAGAGTCTGGTAAAATAACTTCTTGTGCTTGATCTCTCCAGAGCTGAACTCAGGATTAGATGCAGAATAGATATATATCCTGAACATTATTACACTTCTACAATTGTATATTACAAAAAAAAATGTGGCTTAAATCAGGGGCTGTTGTATTAGAAGAATTAATGATAATAGTAGAATTCTGAGAACATACAAACGGAAAGGAAAATCTTCATAAAGCTCAGTAAAGGAAGAAGGATCTAAGGCTGCCTTTTGATTTGTGAGCCCCCTATGGTTTTGCCAGCTATTGACGAAAACTCCAGGGAGCTCTAGAACTGAGCTTTATCTACTTGTAGTGAAATCTTCTCCTGTTTTCTGATATTTTTTTTTCTTCACTTGTTCATTTTTAGAGGATTTATATGACTTCAGAAACAAATAAAGTTGCTTCCATATGTAGCTCAAAACTGAAGAAAACACAATCAGTAAAGCCTTTTGTTTCGTTAAGCATTATGCCTGAAAATACATTGTAGAGCATACTTGATTGCAGGTCTTTGACCATAACAACGAGTAGAAAAAGAAGTCTTTATGCACTTGCAGATCAATTCTATGGGTTTGCGTGAGGTCTTGCTATTTCAGTCACATGTATCCCTTCAAAGGGATGTTCAGTGATTTCATGAGCAGCTTTTTTGCTGCTTCCTTGATAAAGTGGTGGGTTTCAACTGTCTTCTGATTTCCTAGCAGGAAAACGAGATAAATATTGCCCCTGTACAGAACTACTATGGAATTTCTGTGGGTTTGGAATCCAATTAATTGTATGGAGTTCCTCAGTAAAGTCCAGGCATTTTTATATGTTTCCCATATCACAAGAAATTTTATGTAATTTTAGTTCATAAATTCAAGCTTCATTCAATCTGAAACTCTAATATTCAATAAGAATTTTCCCCTGGTACAAGCCAAAAAGGTCCTAAACGATTTTTGGTCTATATTTTACTGGGCTTGCTTCCAATTAAATGATCTGTGAATACTGACAATTGCACTGCCTGCCTTTGTCAGATCATTGACGTATCAGTAAGGGTCATAATTTGAACAGCTACAAATTAATCGCAAAAGCCAACCTTAACACATGCATACAGTGATTTTAATGTGGAACAGCTCCCTTATGCCTCTTATTTTTTCTTGTTATGAATTGCAGCTGTATTGCATCACAGGACATTAAACATATTCTGGCTCCTGGGACTGAGTCCATCATAGTTTTAGAAATTTGAAACATATATTGTAATATGATAAATAATAACAACATTAGAAGCAATAACAGTTTTGTAATAGTCATGCATTTTTCAGAGATTGCTTAGTTTTTAAACTTAATATAACAATATCTTTCACCAGCTGAAGTGATAGATTTTTTTTTTTTAATTCTAAGTTTGACAGTAGCACCAAAAGATGCAAATCAAAAGGGTAAGAACTGGGCCCCCCAGTTTAAGAGGGACATTGAGATACTTGAACGTGTCCAGAGAAGGGCAACGAGGCTGGTGAGAGGCCTCGAGCACAAGCCCTGTGAGGAGAGGCTGAGGGAGCTGGGATTGTTTAGCTTGGAGAAGAGGAGGCTCAGGGGAGACCTTATTGCTGTCTACAACTACTTGAGGGGTGGTTGTAGCCAGGAGGAGGTTGCTCTCTTCTCTCAGGTGGCCAGCACCAGAACAAAAGGACACAGCCTCAGGCTGTGCCAGGCGAAATTTAGGCTTGAGGTAAGGAGAAAGTTCTTCACTGAGAGAGTCATTGGCTACTGGAATGGGCTGTCCAGGGAGGTGGTGCAGTCGCCGTCCCTGGAGCTGTTCAAGGCAGGATTCAAGTGCCATGGTCTAGCCTTGAGCTCTATGGTAACGGGTTGGACTTGATGATCTATGAGGTCTCTTCCAACCTTGGTAATACTGTGATACTGTGATAATAACTGTAGAATTAGTTTGTGACATTATTTGCATTAGCTGAATGACCATGGTTAGCAGAAAGTAGATAGGATTTTTTTTTTTTTCTGATTTTCCAGTGACATGTTAGTGAGGATTCAAACTGCATGGCTTCTCGGTTGCATACTGATGATACCATGTTCAGAAGCCTGTATGACAGCAGAAAGAAAGAAGCAAGTGATAAGGAATAGGACAATTTATTTTTCTTGTATAGAAGGCTATTGGATTTTGGAGTCAGAAAATTTGTGGAGGCAAAGAGGAAGTTAAAATATCCATAAGCTTTGGTTTTAATTTTACCTGTAATCTAAAAAAAGGTAACCTGGTAGAAAGTGCAAATCATTTATAATTGGCAGAGTTGAAATGTCCTGAATGACTTAAGGTAGTAAAATATCTTGCTAGATAAAATGATCCAGAGAAGAGTGTGTTGTGTGCCCAGATATTGGTGCATTGTAGTGTGTTTTGGTCTGTTGTCATGTTCTTTACAACTTCTGAATAAATATTTATGCTAGTAAATATATTCTGTGGTACAGCATGCTGATAAATACTCCTTTTGGAGTTTGTTCATGTGGGGCATACATATATAATGATAATGAAAGACTTGAAGAGAGGAAGTGAAAATTGCTTATTCCAGATGAAGTTGCAATCTTTTAACTAAGTTGAAATTTTGTAGTTATGGTCTGTAGGTATCAGTGAACTTT
Organism: Tricholaema leucomelas; assembly: GCA_013400475.1. NCBI lineage: Eukaryota > Metazoa > Chordata > Aves > Piciformes > Lybiidae > Tricholaema lacrymosa > Tricholaema leucomelas. The sequence continues at coordinate 23,206 of WAAF01012304.1, read as the reverse complement.
TTAATGTTTGATCTGAAGATAAAGGCCTATCCAGTCATAAACAAGGTTCTGGAGCACTAATTCCTTGATACATGGTAGGAAAGAGAACTGCATTCTAAACTGTTGATGATATCTACACCATCAAACCTTATTTCTCACTTGGCCACAACTTGTTAGGCTGATAAAAACTGAAAGAGAAGTGGTCTTATTTATGAAATATTTTAAGTCGTGACATAAATCAGTCTGACATGAAAATTTGTGCTATTTGTGGTGATTTCTTTGCAGTTCCCCTCAAAACAGTAGTAAGACATTTCACTTCTTCTTCGTGATTATTAACAGCATGAAAGTCACTGAAGTTTCCCATAGTGCAGATCTTTCATTGTGTAAGTTAAATGAATTGCCATATACCTAGGATAGCAGCCATAATTTCATTTGTGTGTATATTTTCTTTCTCTACAACTCGTATTGATCAGTATAATTAATTGGTAGGTTCTCTTAAACTCAGAATATTGATAAATTCTTGTCCAAATGGCATCTATGAACATTGAGATTGATGCATTTGGTCTATTAGCAGAAGTCATGAGCTATTTGTAGGGGATCTGTCTCTTCCTGGGAGACTAAGTGGAGNTATATATAGATATAGATATATAATCTTAGAAACAAAACTTGCCTTGCATGAGACTGAAGCATCTTTCTGCTCTCTAATTCTTTCTGATTTGGTTGGAAGTTATTGCAATTTGCTGGTCATAGACAAAGATTCTTAAAGGGACATGCAAGAAATAAAATTTTACCCTTATGATTTCAGAATGGATTAATGAAAGCATAGAATTGTGAGATCTTCAGGTTTATATAATTGTCCTCTAGAAGATGGATTTTAATTGTTTTTGTTTCTTTCTCTCTGTTTTGAAAAAAAGTGGCAGTTTGTGGTGTTCTCAGATATCCTTACTTAGACAATGTCAATGTCTGGAGGCTCTGTAAACTGTTACTGACTATACTTCATATTGCATTACATGTCACTCTTTACAGTTAAGCATTTAGAAGGCCAGAAAGTTATCAGCCAGACTCACAGAGATGATGTGATCCCAGATGTTCAACAAATTTATGTTTTACGCTTGTGCTACATGTATGCAAACAGTTGAAATCGAGCTTCATGAACTTCAGTCATATACGTGGCTTTCAAATGACAGTCATTCATCTGAAGATGTTATTCAGTAAAACTGATGTCCAAGCATCTCCATGAAGGAATTCTTGTAGCAGTTTTAGGGAACATGACTCCATTTAGTACACAGGTTTCACATTCGGACCTTCAGTTTATTTTCTGGTCTTTTGGATGCCACAGTCTTTTTCATATTCCTTCTACATCATTCCTGTTCAGTTATGCAAATGTGTAATATAAGATCATGTATGACTAATAGTAATCACAGCGAAGTGAGACCTGTATCTCTTTTTTCCTCTCTTGACTGCATAACCTTGTCCCCAGGAGTTATTAAAGGCATCCCATGCATGTAGCAAACACCTTTAAGACAGGGAAGGAATGACTGAAAATCCTTTAAAGTCTGCCACATGTTGATAGCAGGTATCAGAAAAACAAACTGCTGTTAAGTAGGTCTGTTGCTAGGACAGAATTAATTCTCTTAGATCCGCCTGATTTTTTCATTCAAGGCTTATTTCTTTGCCGAGATTACAATAACTGACCCATGTTGTCTTCTACACTCAAGCACCACCAAAGAAGGCAAAACCACTTTAGCTCAGAGTTGATTCTGAGGAGTTTGTTACTGTGTGGAGGACTGAAAAACAGTAGTTTCTTTGGTCTCAACAGAATTGATGTAACTGCACTTCAGCTTTTGCCTAAACCTAAAAACTAACTTAACTCAGAACCTGTGAGGAAGCACTAACTTTACCTCTATCTGAAAAATATTACTCACCCAGTCTTGACACTTAATTAATTGCTGAGATTCCAAGATTTGTCTTTAAGCTTATTTTAATAAAATCTATGGTTCTGTCTTTGAAATAATGTGACGACTGATGCAGGTTCTAGCCATTCCAGTTCTTACATTTTCCTGGAGATTCAAGACAGATACTGTAGTGGCCACCTGGTGATTTCCTTAGCCTACAGCTGGAACTACTAATCATGGATGGATATGAATTGCAAAGAATAATAGGATGGCCTAGTAAAGAGCGGAAGACAGGACAAACTCAACAGGAGTCCCACTGATAGATTTGGAGGAGAGGTGGAAAGTTTACCTTCAAATAATGATAAAATTATTTAAGATTAATTTTTTGTAACGTTGTTTGCCAAAAGGTTGGCCTCTCTAAACAGAATAGCAACAGCAGCATGTTTTGTGAATTTGAAATCATGATACAAATAAAGTTGGAACTCTTAGAGGATTCATCATCTCTCATAATCTCCATTTCTAAGAACATGTATTTCTAGAACATGTTGCAATGTGGTTTATTTCTATTATAGTCAAGCTTGAAACTGCAAGATGCAAAGATCTCATAGCATTCCACCTTTTTTTTTTAGGGGTGTTAAAGAAGTTTACTTATGTCAGGGAAGCAGTATTTTTCATAAAAGCTGACATTCATGTTCAGAAAATGCACTGCTCAAATCAGCATTAAGAAACTTTAAAACTTAAATACCATAGAAGTGCAATGCCTGAAATAGTCCTTCACATTTTCCCTCCTGTGTTCATTTCTTCTAGTGCTGGAGTCGGCAGGACTGGCTGTTTCATTGTGATAGATGCAATGTTAGAGAGAATAAAGCATGAAAAGACTGTAGATATTTATGGCCACGTAACTCTAATGAGAGCACAGAGGAATTACATGGTTCAAACTGAGGACCAATACATCTTTATCCACGATGCACTGCTGGAAGCAGTGACATGTGGAAATACCGAAGTGCCAGCCAGAAATCTGTATGCATATATCCAGAAGCTGACACAGATAGAAACAGGAGAGAATGTCACAGGAATGGAACTGGAATTTAAGGTACTGGGTTTTTATGTTGTGGGAACCAAAACTAAATGATGAAACACTTAATGCTGCTCTGTCCTCTACCAGTTGTTTCTAATAATCAAAAGAAAAGATATTGACAGGCTAGAATTTTGAATTACGAGAACAATCCTGTGTAAAATTTATGTTTCTGTCTCAAGTTGCTATCCAGAGAACTGTCCAGCCAGGATGGTTTAGCTCTTCTGTTCCTTTATTGTTTTGATAGCTTAAAATGTGTATTTATATAATGGTTTAATACTCAGAGTTGTCCACATAGATTAGTGGAACAGACATTAAGCTTTTATAAGATGTTAAAAGAAGCTTTACAGATACTGAAGTAGTAGATTATAGAAAAGTAAGCATATGAAGTTAAAATAATTTGTTAATGGATAGAGGAGGGGTCATATAGTCCAATGGTGTCACTCATTTTTTGTTATACCTGGCCTTAATTCTTTTAATTTCTTTTCAACAGCGTCTTGCTAGCTCTAAGGCTCACACTTCAAGATTCATCAGTGCCAATCTTCCATGTAATAAATTCAAAAATCGCCTTGTAAATATTATGCCATATGAGTCTACAAGGGTATGTCTTCAGCCAATCCGAGGAGTAGAAGGCTCTGATTATATCAATGCCAGTTTCATTGATGGATACAGGTACTAATATTGATATATTTTCATGTGGACTGCTTTAAAAATTAGAATTACGTGTGTAGTTGTATTGAAAATAACAGGTTTTAGTATTATTATCTATGCATATTGTGTTTGCTTGATGGTGTTTGATAATAGTGTTTTTACATTAAATATTACTACAATATTTATTTTTTCACCTCAAATAATACAGGAAAATTCCATAAATTACATAGACCCATACATTACATTCTTATCCACCTGCAAACCATTAAGAACTCCTGGTATGTTTTCCATGCTGAAGGTCACTGAGATTTTAAACATACCGATGATTTGGAATCTGTATGTCTTTACAACTCCTCTTCTTGAAAAGATATGTGGGGAAAATATACAGAGACTGTTCTTTGTGTGTCAAAGTGATAACCTGTGATCCTAGAACACTGAGTAGGACTAGACCTAGCCAACAAAAGTATTTTATACATAAACAATTGTGTACCCCACCAACATCTTCATGACAGCAGACAACAGTATGCCCTCTGATATCTTTAGCATCTGGCAGAAAAGGGCATGTAGAAAAATCAGGATAGTCCCCCTAAGGCAGTTTAGATGTACCTGAGTATCTATATCAGCAGGGATCATTTTCTGAGCCTCTCCTCATAATTCTAAACAACCTTCCTCTCCACCATCACCCACAAAGTGTTTCTGTTGATTGAACGAATAAAGACAAACATGAACTTGGTCATCACCTTGCAAAGCTGTTGATTCAAAAGCTTTTATCAGCTTGTAGGCAGCTTCCACTAGTATGATATTAAAGCCTGGAAATTCAGTGCACTGTATTCCTCAATTTTCTTCCTGCCTTACTTTTGCTGGAGGCATCAGATTATTGGAAAGGACTACTATATGCTATATAAACTACTTTATATATGCTATATAAACTACTTTATGCTATAATTCATAAACTTAATAGATTGTTAGTAATTTGTATAAAATGAAATGCACAACTGTTTCTTATGTCTTTTTTATAGTACATAAAATGGAACTATTAGAGTTGCATTGAAGTTTAAATATTGTAGATATATATATATCTCATGATATTAACTGACTAGTTTACTTGTCATAGGTCTAAAAATAAAGTTATAGTTTGATTAAACAACCTTAAGTTTTTTATGTGCTTATGGTTAATTGTATATAATTTTTCATTTAGTTAATGTTTGCATATAAACAGCAGAATTAATGTATCAATTCACATTTTGATTAAAATATTTTTCTTTATTTACTTATTTTTAAACTTAGACAACAAAAAGCATACATAGCTACACAGGGTCCTTTAGCAGAAACAACTGAAGACTTCTGGAGAATGCTCTGGGAGCATAATTCTACAATTGTGGTCATGCTCACTAAGCTACGAGAAATGGGCAGAGTGAGTACTGCTGTGACATTCCTTTACTAAAATGTTTGCTATAATGTTTCTATCATTAAAATACTTTACCAGTAAAGGGACGTCTAAAGATAAGGATTTAAACTTCTCCTTTTGACATATCTGTGACATTGTTAATCAACTGGTGTGATGTTTTCCAATCTGTAGATCTGTTGCAGTAGGTAAGCAGGTAAGGCCAGTTTGTCGTGTGACACACGGAGATTCAGCAGCTGGGTCTTTGTGTTGCTAAGTCTGACATATACAGAGAGGGCACTGCTGTCTGTCGAACAATGAAAATTTCTTATTTGGAAACATCTTTTGCAGTGTCTGTTTTGAACAGTGTTAGGAGAAAGTGTGGTATTTTTGATATCTGAATGTCTTCATAACACCACGCTAACGTCTCAGCACCCAGTTTACAGTACTAAAATCACTTAAATGTTGTTTTGTATAATGGAAAGAACAAAGCAGCTTAATATCTGGCCAGAATTATGTTAAAATAAAACTGGTATGTATGAGTGAAATCTGAGTCAGCCCATGAGTAGTGGATGTGGGGAGAGGCTTGCCTGACACCAGGGGTCTTACTTTTACAGGGAGAAAGAGAAAACCAAAGGTGGCATCAAGAATTAAATACCATTCTGTATTGAAAATTGATAAATAGTAAATTGTCATTGATAAATAGTACAGCTGAGCATAAGTATAAATAAGTTCAGGTGTACAGTGGCCAGAAATAACACTTTTGCAATGCAATACTGAAGATTATTTTTCATCATAGGTATGGAACTTCATGTCACAGAAAAGTAAACAGTTTGTGTTCCTGTCACTAAGGGCACATTCCGTGAATATTATACTACCCTGAATGAAAAAGGCTTTATACCAGTTTATCATAGTGATCTCAAGTAACAGGAAATGTATTCTGATTCATTGTTTTGTAGGAAAAATGCCACCAGTATTGGCCTGCAGAGCGCTCAGCCAGATACCAGTATTTTGTGGTAGATCCAATGGCAGAGTACAACATGCCACAGTATATTCTGAGAGAATTCAAGGTTACAGATGCAAGGGTAAGTTAATATGGTATTACACAAGTTCACACAAGTTTAAAGAAAATGTCCTCTTTTTTTGTTCTCTACTTCTATTATTAACTAAAAATCCCTGGGGGTTTACTTGCGATAAGTAATATACAAAAAGCAGATAAATGTATTATTAAATTAATTATTAAATGAATTATTACATAAATTGAATTATTAAGTTGTTGAAGAACATTTGACTTCACTCAGATGTGATATCTGTTCATCACAATTTTGTGAAGTTCTGACAACTATTTGTGATTTTTATTAGGTAATTTGAAAACCATTTTTCCTTTTTTCCTCATTTTCTCCTTGATCATTTTTGGGGGCAGTTTTTGTCACTTACAGCTGTAAATATGTTGTTTTGTACCACCCTCTAGCATGAATGAGTAGGAAGGTTAATACACTGAGATTTAGAAACTGCAGAGCTAATAGCATTCATAAGAAAAGCTTCACAAGCTTTGCACATTATAATTTGATTTTTGGCGAAGCATATTTCCAGCACTGTTGTATATCTGCAGAATAGATACAGGCAGCTGTGACCCCAGCAGCCTCATTTTCATACTACATTTCTTATCTGAATTTCTGAGTCCAACACTGAGCAATGATATGAGATTAAATATACATAAACTTTAAATACATTTTGCATTTCTCAGACTTTTGATTTCTAGTACTTCAGCCTGCATGGCAGAAACGATTACTGACAGCCTCCATTTCTGGAAGCACTATATAAAACTATATATTTAAGCAAAATATCAGGATATACTGTCCAGGCTTAACATGACTGATTACTCATAGTTGCCAGTCAGCATCCAAAATATTGGTACTTGTCAGTGGTGGCTGGACTGTTGTTTTTATTGCTAGTTTCAAGTAAAATTAGATGCTACTGACAATTAGCTAGACAGTATTATTGCTAGCTGAGTCAGCATATGAATGTTTTAATTTGGCAAATGAGGCTTAGGTGTGCTTTTTAAAAGAAGGTGTAGGCACACTGGATCCAATTTTCATTTGTTTAAAATCTAGTAACTCATAACTTCTCTAACCTATTTGTCTGTAACAGTAAGTGGGGAAAAACAGGCTCCTAACATCAGACTTAAAGACACTTGTAAGCATAGGCAGTTGAAGTCAATTTCACTACAATTGTGCTAGTAGTTTTCATAAATCATCTATTAAAAGTCTGTTTCACCTCAGAATGGAAGAGGTCTTATATGACCAATTTCACCAAATTCAGATCATAAAATAGCAGTATTAACAAAAAGCCACATGTGGTTAAATGTCTGCAGATATATGCTCCTAAAAAAGTTCTTTCAGGAATTTATAATGAAATAGGTTATTTTTGAAAGTATTCAGATATATTTAGCAAAGCAGTAAAAGATATGAAAAGTTTGAGTAACTTAATTTTCTAGAAATAGCTTTATTTGACCTGACATTAATAGACTTCTTTTATAAAGTGCCAAGCATGCATGCATGGCAATCTTGTGACATTTCACTATCACACATCATTATTTCTCAAATTAAAAAAAAAATCTCTTTACCACGATGGTCTAAGTCTTGTCAGATAACACACTGGCAAGCTCACAGAGCCATCTTGCATTTTTCAGGTGTGGTGGGAAACTACAGCTCCTTCTAAATTTTTCTAGAAATGATGGGGACTACTTACCAAAGTATATGTTACAGTTTTCCTGTAGCTAGGTTTTTATGGCTGTCACATCTAGCAACTGAGACCATCTAAGTTGTTCTATTCATTGAAGAGTAAATGCTGCAGTGGTCGTAATCAGCCTCTCTCCCTCTTCTTTCCAAACCCATTTGTAATGTTAGAATACCATCTGTGCTCTCACAGAGCCAAGCCAGGCAATTATTCCCCAGGAGCAACAAAGAAGCACACTGACTTTGTAGGTGTCAGCAGCAAGTGTCTGGTGTGGAACTTCCTGTTATTTCTGAAAGTGAGCTGTGAATTGTGGTGAGGTGAAATTGACCTCTGTAACTGTTCCTGTCTACTGTTTCTGACTGCTTTATACTCAGTTTGTCTGTAAACTCCAGAGGTCAGTGTGTTAGGGCAGCATCATGATAAATGATAAAAGCTAAATGATAAGTGATGGCTGTAAGAGAGTATTACAGATTCTTCAGCCTCATCAAAAGACAACTGAATATACCCTGTGAGGAGCAAGAACTCCAAATGGTCAAATAATCAATAGAATGACGCATTGAAAGTCCTCTCCTGTGTGTAGGGATCTGAAAGTTTGTACTTGGTAACTAATCATACTAACCATCATAATATCTGAAAGTAAAGATTTTAATAAACTTTACCATTTGTGTTTGGGCTGCTATTGGTAAGCATCTCATTAACAGCACTGTTTATAATGGCATTATCAGAGGGAGCTATGTAAGAAATTTCAGATTAGTTCCCAATATGCTTTAATGATATTCTAACATCAGACTGACTAACTTTAGTGCTGTGCTCATTAAATAGCATAAAATAACAGAAGTTATTCACTAAATCTGAATGAATTTCAGAGATTTGCACTAGATTATTGAGTAACTACAATGATGAAATACACAAATACAATTAATTTAGACACACCTGAGAAACAAATATTTGCCGTCAAATTTATTGCACTTAGAATTTTGTGGTCGTTCCAATGACAGCCTAGAATTGAGAAAAGTGTCATCTTTCTTTGCTTTTCTACCCAGAAAAGAAGTTAGTGTTATTGTAGTGCATTTCATACCAGTGTCAGAAATTGCTTACCAACAAGTTGCAAGTGAATCAGACTTAAGTTGTTCTGTATTTACTTTAGAAGAATGGAAGGTTATTTTGGAGGAAATCTAGCTATTGTTTTGTCTTCTCGATTAATTAATGTGATGTGCCAGAGACTATCTGAAGGATGCAATTTCATTATGTCATCTTAGGTGAAAATGGGATCACAGAAACCAATAGGAGTGAAGTCTGCTTTAACAAAATGCCATTTTGTTAAGAAATGTTTGGCTCTTTGTGTTGATGGCCACAAGAAATACACATGGTTAGATGTTTTCAGAGTTATTATATATTTTAAAGGGGCAAACACATTCCACAGGAATAGACTACTAAATTAACACAATGCTCTAGTAGGAATATAAGAGATAGGAGGTCAATGAAGTATATCTGTGTCCTATAATAGAGCAATGGTTGGCACAATGGCACACCCCTCATTTTCTGGTTTCCTTTCTCATCTGAGACATGGGAAAAAAAACCCACAGTACCAGAAGAAACATAAAAGCTAAGTATCAGGTTTTCACTCAGCTATTTTAAGTATATTTCTATTTCATTTCAAAGGTGAGTTCACGTGGTAGAGGAAAAGGAGAAAAAAAACAAAATAACAAGACAAAACAAACAACAACAAAGAAAAAAAAAAGACTGTTCTTGTCTCCAGCATAACTTCTTTCTTTTAGGGGGGATGTTGTATAATCATTTTGCTCTTGATTATTTGGCAAATCCAACATATTAGTAAATAAAATTACAGTGATTCAAAGGAAGTTTCTGGTTTGTTAAATAACTGCCTTGACCCATCTTCTAGGCCAAAGTCCACATCATAGAAAACATCATACCATTAAAGGTACCATCTGCAAAGAAAACAATGACTAAATGAGTCCAATGAGATATTCCTGCCATGCAGTAGACAAGCTTACCTTGGAAATGGCGAGTGAGATTGGATGGCCTTGTTCTGTCTGTTCTGTATTTAAAGCAATTGCTGCTTTAGGAATTAGTCTGCAGGATTCAAAACATAACTTACCAAAACGATATGACCTGGTGATACTATTCTGTCTTTAGCTTCAGACATGCTTTTTACACAGGCAAAATGTAAAACAACTCTCTTGTCCAGGGCAGAAGGAAATCTACACAATATTGTTAATGAAAGTGCACGCCTGGAGCAGTGTGTCCAAAAGCATTAGCCAGTGCTGCAATTGGAATTGTCTTCATAAGTGTGATCTTAGTCATTCACCACCTTCTCTCAGTGTCCTTGTTTTGTGATTGTCTTTCTGATTGGGGAATAACTGACTTCCAGATGCTGGAACATGGTTTAAGGATACATTATTTGTGTCTTTTGTTAAAGGATGGCCAGTCCCGAACAGTGAGGCAGTTCCAGTTTACTGACTGGCCAGAGCAAGGAGTGCCAAAGTCTGGAGAAGGATTTATTGACTTTATAGGTCAAGTGCATAAAACAAAAGAGCAGTTTGGTCAGGATGGACCAATCTCTGTTCATTGCAGGTAAGTGAACAAAGCCTTGAAATTACTCATGTGCATTTCTAGGGTCAATTGCTGATTCAAGTGAAGATATGTATGTAGATGCCATTTCATAGGTGAACTGCCAGAAAATATAACCAGAATTTAAGATCTAAAAAGGAACATATAAGACTGCTTTACAAAACAGGAATTGGTCTGTAATAGCAGATTTACACAGAAAAAAAGGTCTGAAATATGTGGAAGCATATGATTTTTACTTAAACATTTTCGTTAATACTGGGTAAAAGCAATCTGGTCAATACTACGTACAGAAAGCAATACAGAGAGACTTAACACAGGGTGCTACATCTAATTTGTGGAGTCTTCCCACTGGTAATTAATAATGAGACTGTTACAATGGTGGGAATTATTAGTTCTAAAAAAATAGTTAACCACACTAGCATGTTAGTAGTAACTGAGGTGAGACACATGAAGACAGTTGCTATTGCAAGAAAGAGAACCACAGAATCATTAAGGTTGGAAAAGACCTCTATAGTCCAATACCTGTCCACTCTTCAGTAAAAGAATTTTTTTCTAACATCCAATCTAAACCTCTCCTGGCACAACTTGAGGCCATTTTCTCTCGTCCTATGACTAGGTACTTGAGAATTACTTGCTCCAACCTACAAGCCACCAGCTTCTATAGTGGAACACTGTGTGAGACAGTGTCAAAGACTTTACTAAATCCAGGGAGACAGCATCCACAGCATTTCTATCATCCACTTAGTGGGTCACCTTGCCATTGAAGGAAGTCGAGTTTGTCAAGCAGGACCTGCGTTTCATGAACCCATACTGGTCAGGCCTGATGCCCTGGTTGCCCTGCACATACTATGTCAGTGCACTCAGGATGAACTGTTCCATAGTCTTTCCCAGTACCAAGATGAGGCTGACAGGTTCCCTGGGTCTTGATTCTGGTCCCTCTTGTCTATGGCCATTTCACTGGTAAGCCTCCAGTTCTTTGGGACATCCCCTTTTAACCAGGACTGCTGACAGATTATGGAGAGTGGTTTGATAAGCTCATATGCCAGCTTCCTCAGCATTCTCAGGTGGATACCATCGACTTGTGAGTGTCCATATGGCACAGCAGGTTGCCAACTGCTTCCTCCTGGATAATGAGGTTTTATTCTACTCTCCATCTCTGTCTTCCTCCTCAGGAGGCTGAATACCCTAAGGGTAACTGGTCTGACTCTGACTATTAAAGACTGAGGCAAAAAAAGGCATTAAGTACCTTAGCCTTCTACTCATCCTTGGTGACAGTATCTCTCCCCTGCATCCAATGAAGGGTGGACATTCTGCTTAGCTTTCTTTTTGTTGTTAATGTATGTTTGAAAACTTTTTTCATTATCTGTTACAACATTGGCCAGACTGAGGTCTAGATGGACTTTTGCCATCCTGCTACCCTCTCTGCATGACTTACCTAGATCCCTGTACTCTTCCTGAGTTGTTTGTTCCTTCTTCCAAAGGTGGTAAACTTCCCTTTTCCTCCTGAGCCCAAGGCAAAAACTTCATGTTCAGCCAAACCACTTGTCATCCCCACCCATATGTCTTGCAACACAGAACAGCCTGATCCTGGGCTTCTAAGACTTCCTTCATGAAGAATGTCCAGCCTTTCTGGACCCCTTTGCGCTTTAGGGCTGTCTCTCAAGGGATTGTCTGAAGCAGTGTCCTGAACAGGCTATAGTCTGCCCTCCAAAAGAATATGCTAGTGGTTTTGTTGACCCCCTTCCTTACTTCACCAATCAAGAACTGTTTGCCAAGCCCAAGATGACTTCCATTACCCACCATCCCTTTGTTTGTAAACAGTGAGTCTAGCATGACACCTTCCCCAATAGGTTCCCTCACTAACTGTGTGAGGAAGTTATCTGCCATACATTCCAAGAACATCCTAGATTGCTTCCTGCCTGCTGTGTTGTATGTCCAGGAGACGTCTGGTAAGTTGAAGTGCCTCACTAGAACAGCTGGGGATTGTGAGACTTCTTCCAGATGCTGTAGAATCCTTCATCTATCTCTCCATCCTTGTTGGGTGGTCTGTAGAAGACTCTGAACAAGATAGCGTTGTTGACCTTCCCCATCATCCTTACCAAGAAGTGTTTGACTTTGCCTTGACATTCATTGATCTCTACACAATCAACACACTCCCTGACATAAAGATCTACCCCACCACCTCTCCATCTCTGCCTATCCTTTCTAAAAAGGTTATAACCATCCATTGCACACTTCAGTTATGACAGTCATTCCATCGTGGCAACTAAGTCATATCTATCCTGCTGCCTGGTGGCTTCAAGCTTCTTCTGTTTGTTGCCCATGCTTTGTATGTTGGTGTAGATGCATTTGAGCAATCTATCAATTTTTCCCCAAACACTGACATGCCACCCGTAGGCCCACCTCTGTTGAGCTTGATTGTATTCCCTTCCACCTTCAAACCTAAGTTAAATCTCTCACAATGAGAGCCCTCCCAACTCACGGGCAAGAATCTGTCTCCTACTTTGAGACAGCTGGACTCCATCTGTTGTCAGCAGGCCCACTGCTGTGTAAATGTCCCCATGATCAAAAAAATCAAAATTGGATGGGTGGCACCAGCCTCTAACCCACGTGTTAATCAGATGTATTTTCCACCCCTTTCAGTATTCTTCCCTACCACTGAAAGGATTGAGGAAAATACTACCTGGGATCCTGAACCTTCAGCCAGTCACTCTAGTATCCTGAAATGTTTTTTAATAGCTCTTGGACTTCTATCCTCAACCTCATTACTACCAGTAGTGAGTAATAGTCAGAGGGCCATACCAGATCAGGGAGTTTCCTGGTGATGTCTCTAACTTGAGACCCAGAGAGACAGAAGACTTCCCTGTTTAATGGATCCAGTCAGCACATAGGACCCTCTGTTCTCCTCAGAAGGGAATTGTCTATGACAATTACCCTCCTTTTTGTCTTAATACAAGCAGTCCTAAGTGCAGGGCTGAGTGACACCCCAGGCAGTTCTCTGTCACTATGTTCTCATTTGCAGGACCCTCAATTTCCAGAGCCTTATACCTCTTGTGCAGGGGCAACGGGGAAGGTGAGTGTGGCCTTCTTGAGCTAGTACCTGTTTCCATTCACTCTTTTTCTTAGGTCCTTTCCATCTGCCCTGTGGAAAGTGGGAAGGGAATCCTCTGCCTCCTTTGTAGCCTCTGTCTGCTGCCTTTTCCTCAGGGTGTGGCTCCATCTCCCTGTCCCACCCCTCAACCTATCCACTTCCCCTTTCATCTCTGGCAGAGATGAGCAGATCATTCACAGAAGTTGTCTCTGCTGCCCTCCATTAAGGGTGCCATGTTCAGGCACTTCCTGCAGCTGGAGACCTGTACAGCTGTTTGTTTGGTGGGTTGCCGCATTTCTTCTGACGATATTTTTTGCTCAAGTGGTTAAGCATAGTTAGGGTCTCTTATGATAGAGTGCTGACCACTAGTTGAGTTTGCCTCTCAAGTCAGGAGGGGAACCAGTTAACACCATTTGAACTTTCCTCCTGTGATGGCAGAGCTTTCAGCAACCTGCCCACTCAGCCTTCTACACAGCTGCTGCTCCATGTCCAAATGTGTACCATGCCCTGTTTGCCCACTGTGGCCCTGTGAACAGGAGTCTGCAGATCACAGATTGTGCTTCCACATGTGTCAGAGTGTGGCTGATTGGAAGTACTCATGAAGACGGGCATTCTGCAGAGATAGCTGTAGCTCTTCTGCTGTTTGCAGGCTGAATAGAAAGCAGTATTTAGAAATTTAGCCTGTCAAAATGTCATTGAAGTTTGGATTGGTTAGTTCTAACATCAGAATGTAATGCCCATTTTTTGATGTGATGGCTTCCCTCAATTCCTTTGCAACTGAATTGTAGATGAAAACAGCTTACAGGGCTTTCATATGCATATCAGAATAATCCAGGGTGGGCTTTTTTAATATTGCTGTATTTTTCATTTATTTTCTCTACAGTATTCTAGAGTCTATAGCAGATGGCCAAAAATAAAATCTTTATCTTTTATCTCCTACTTAATAAATTGTTTTCTATAGATTTCATTAGGATTTTAGATACTCATTTTTTGCAACATTAATTTTTTTTTTTTTGGTAGATGAAATGTCATTTATATAAGAGATGCAAAATACTGATACAGAATCCATATCCCAGTACTAGCATACAGACAAAATGAACAAGTTTACTAAGGCATGTTGATGTAAAAATGGAAAGAGATTCTTGTCCTTCCAAAGTCCAGAAAAAACAGTAATTGTTAAAATACTAGTGTGTTTTGACAAGGCACTTCATGTTCTCCTAATCTGAAAGACTGACAAAATAAATCTATTAGATTACTAGAATCATACTTCTTTGCGTATGCCTAAAAATTTTTATAGCATTGCAGAACAGTGTTTACGATTCATTTGACAAAGGAAGATGGACAATCATGATAAGAAGAGGGTTTATTCTTCCTGACAATAATGAGTTTTGAGAGCAGGGTAGTAATTAGCAATATTTATGCCTTTATTCAGACACAAATATGGAAGCAAAGTGATAATATTCTAAGTTCTTTATGCCATGCATACCTGTCCACTTGAGACCACAGCGAAAGTACTGTTAGCAGCAGTTTATGCTTGTGGTAGGTTATGCATCCTTTCTGAAATGGATGTGATCTTTCAGGCTGAAATTGTGGAAGATTATTAAAATTTCTACTGTTGACTTTGGTAGAAACAAAATCAAATCCAATATCATTTGTCACTGTGACTAAGATTTAGAGAATTTATAATGTCAATCATCATTAGTGAACTGACATGAACACTTAACGTTCCTAGCAAGTTAGTAAGTTTATCTGTTTCTTTCAGGAAGCATAAGGTCATGTGTACCTGCAATTTCCTAGTCTTCATGGAGTTATTGTCATAATGCCTCCAGTTTGTGCCATCATGAATTTGTAAGGATTTCTCTTGTACACAGAAATTCTTCAAATTACAAACTCCTCTAGTGCAACTCCCCTTTGGTTTCCTTCCCACTCCACGTATTTTTCACAAGTTTGTGTTCTCTGTTAGGGAGTAAACCCCTGCCACACACACCTTAAAAATGTTCTCTTCTGGCATTTTTAAAATAGATCAGTGTGTTGTAATTAAAAAAATTCTAACCTCTTCAGGCAATTATTTAAAGCTTGACCAGTTTTAGATATAGTCGTTTTATTCCAGCTTTTAGCTGGAGAGTAATGAAGATGACCTTTTCCCAGAATATATTCAAGACCTTATTGCTCTCTACAACCACCTAAAGGGATGTTGTAGTGAGGTAGGTATTGGTCATATTTCCCAAGGAACAAGTGATAAGATGAAACATCCTCAAGGGCAGGTGTAGGTTGAATATTAGAAAAAAAAAATTATTTGGTGAAAACGGTTGTCGAGCTCTTGGAACAGACTTCCGAGGGAAGTGGTTCAGTGTCTGTCCCAGGAGGCATTTAAAAGACATGTAGATGTGGCACACATAGACATGATGCACTTGCCAGTGCTAGCTTTACAGTCAGACTTGAGCTGAAAGGTCTTTTCCAACCTAAATGATTCTCTGATTTTGTCAAGTTTTATCAGGTTGTGTCTCAATTTGCTTTTCACATCATCTCTCCAAAGGCACACAGGTTATGCAAAACAACTAGGTCCAATCACATATATTTAATAGAAAGCAGTGCACTGAGCTGGAACAAACACTGCAATATCATCCTACAATTTGTACATTCCATTTCTACACTAGTAATTTGAATTCACTGAATCTGTTATATTCCTTATGAACATTCAGACTTCTTCAGTCTTGCCCTGCTCATGTTCTTCTATTGTCCTGCTCGGTGAACAGGCAAATAAATTTCCAGCTTCCCAGTTCTATCTGACTGGAGAAAATCTTGGGAAATTACTGGCATCAACAGTGAGATGATGGGGTACTTAATTTCCACCTTTACAAATTCAAACTTGGAAAATATTTCTTTTTCTTTTATCTGTGTAGTTACCTCTCTCTTTGTCGAAGAGTCATCCTCATGAATAAGTTATTATTTAATTTTAATTACTGACAACTATTGACTCTGTTGACTGCAGGAATTTCTATCACTTTGTGGGGGTTTTAGTTAATAACAGGAGCCCAGGACAGAACTGAAAGCAAACAAGCCTGATACTCAAAGAAGGTATTTCAAATTAATGCGGAGAGATATGCAGTATATATATATATATATATATATATCAGTATTAGAAAGCTAAAGATCCAGATGGCTGGACTTGAATAAAAGCTGTGTTGTAAGGCTTTTGTATATCTGTTATTTAGACTGTAACACTTAGGCACAATTTCAACACTAATTGATAATCCACTGACTAACTCAAACTAACATACTGAAGGTTTGGAAAACAGGACATATGTGTGAATAAGCTGAAGTAAAGCAAGCAGTAAAATACATTTTTGGCATATTTTTCTCTTGTCAGTTCCAGTGTAGTCATTGATAGAAAATGTTCTCTTTTTCCTTCACCATGCACTGGTCGTTATATATCTGGTTGAAGAAACCAAGTCACTTTACAAGGAAGGCTGGAAGGTCAAAAAGTGCTTACTAATATTCTAATTTTGCTTATTCCTTCAAATGCAGTGGGTAGTTGGTTGTGGAATTTCGCTTAGTGAGCCTTTCCCCATGTAGAAATCTGTACACATATGGTGTGTTGTAACCACAGATACCTAGCAGTCAGTTCTTTCAGCATTAACTGTCAATTAACATTCCTTTTTTTCTTTCCTTGTTTGTTTCTTTTGGGGTTTTTTTATTACATTATTGCAACAGCGCGGGTGTTGGAAGGACTGGAGTTTTCATAACCCTGAGCATTGTGTTAGAAAGAATGAGATATGAAGGTGTTGTAGATATCTTCCAGACTGTCAAAATGTTAAGGACGCAGCGGCCAGCCATGGTACAGACAGAGGTGAGTGAAACAGTACCCATATGAAATGGTGATGGTAAAGAAGGGTCATTTTCACAGCCAAAAATATGGATAGATGGAGACTGTATAAATAATGTGCTTACATTTATATCTTAAGTTGTATAATGGCAACATGACAACACTGTAAAAACTGCCATAAAGGTGCTACAAGGACTGTTCCCTGTTACGGCAATAGATACTGCAGGCTGGGGGAGAAAAGAATAATATTAGTACTGGATCCTAAATTAGGGTAGTTGAAGAAAAACGTTTTCCAAGAACTGCTGATTTTTTTTTTAAGCTTTTTTGTCCTAACAGAAATATATGGTAATAAAGAAGGGGGCCAAGTTAGTTTTTGCAGAGGTAGATCCACTGATTTTATTTCTTCCTTGGGAGCAAAAAATTGGTTGTGGCTTCAGAGTGACACTTCATTATTTTTATGGTTTCCTTGACTTTATGTCACCAAGCATGTGGCTGTTTGTCCTGAAAATCATAATGGTAAATTCAGTGTTCAAGAAAACTATAGAGTAAATAATTTCTGTGCTATAATAGAATCGTCATAGAATGTCTTACGTTGGAAGAGAGCTTAGAGATCATCTACTCCAACCCTCCCACCATGGGCAGGGATGCCGCTCAACTAGACTTGGCCACTCAAGGCTTCAGAATGACATAGGGAAATAACAAAAGGGATAAGCAATATCAACTGATTTCCTGGGCCTGGATGTTTGGAAATGTGTCCAGTCATAAATATCATCATTGTTGCTAAATTTCTCCTAAATTTCTGAACATGAGATATGTTCTAAGCCGGAACCAACAGGTTAGAAGAACCAATCAAAATAGCAAAAGCAAGGAAACATTTTGGATCATACGTGTATTTAATATAAATTGATTGACATTGGCCTTTAAATCACAGACTGTACAAATCTAAATGGTACCCCAAAGTTTGCAGTTTTTGACAAGGATATTAAACTTCTTCAGCAAAGGCTGTGCAGCCTTCATTTTTAAGAAGGCAAGTTCATACAAACTTATATGAAAAATAAAGATAATTATTTTTAACCTTGTCATTCAAGTAAACCAACTATGACCAAGCTAAAGAGTTAATTCCCATTTCTTTTCCATTGTCATCATTGTTCTGGATGAGCAAAATGAAAAATCACTTCTTTCTCTCGTTTTGGTTACAAGAAATAACTACAGTATACAGAAAAACTTCTTGGAGCCTGACACAGAGTTCAGAGTTCGGCTATTGAGTACATTTTTTCTTCTCCTACTTTTGATGTATCTCTGTGTGCTATCCTTCATCCTCACTGCTGACAGAGGTGTTGTGTACTCATTTCTTTAAGGATCCTGTGGAAAACAGTTCTCTCATGCAGTGGTATAAATTCCCCAAAAAATTAATCTTTGTTCAACAAAACACTCAGTCATAGAATCACAGAATCATAGAATCAACCAAGTAGGAAGAGACCTCCGAGATCATCCAGTCCAACCTGTCACTCACCCCTGTCCAATCAACTAGACCATAGAATCATGGAATCAAGCAGGTTGGCAGAGAACTCCAAGATCATCCAGTCCAACCTATCACCCAGCCTTATCCAGTCAACTAGACCATGGCACTAAGTCCCCATCCAGTCTTTTCTTGAACACCTCCAGGGACGGTGACTCCACCACCTCCCTGGGCAGCCCATTCCAATGGCAAATCACTCTCTCTGGGAGGAACTTCCTCCTAACATCCAGCCTATACCTCCCCCAGCACAACTTGAGACTGTGTCCCCTTGTTCTGTTGCTGGTTGCTTGGGAGAAGAGACCAGCCCCTACCTGGCTACAGCCTCCCTTCAGGTAGTTGTAGACATCAATGAGGTCACCCCTGAGCCTCCTCTTCTCCAGGCTAAGAAACTCCATGTGAAACACACATAGACTTAAAGTTTATGCATATGTCTAATGAAGTCTCCCACCATTCCAACAGGAAGCAGAAAAGAATTATGAGTGTTCACATCACTGCATTGAAGGAAATACCTATGGAGTTTCCTAGTCTTCCAAAAGAATTTTAATTGTGAGCTTAATAAGTATGGCCCACATGCGGTTACCACATAGCACTATCAGATAAATAAGCAGATACTGATATTTTTATGACTTTCAGAAACAATTTCTTTTCTTATTTTTCTTCTCCTGTTTTAACTTTTAAACCCTGAGTGAGAGTTGCAAATGAGTACACAGATATACCATCTTAGTAAAAATGTGCAATATTACATAAATGTGCAAAGGGGCTGCTATGTGGGGTTAAGAATTATATGAAGTTCAAAAAATTGGTTTCTCTAGAGGTATAAGTGAATCTCCTACCACACTGAACTTTTTTCCACTTACAGGTATAGATTGAAAGTGCAATCAGTTTTATATTAATAAGGTGCTTTAGCTCTGTATTTCTTTTCAACCCTCTTCTTGTCACAGGCTTTACATCCTCATCAAAGCCTGTGTTACTGAAAGGTTGGAATTCCCGTTGCTTCTCAAACATGACTTTTAACCTGGTGTTTTTCCATATGGTATTCCATATTAAGACTGTGAAGGATTTGTCACTTAGTGTGTTCCATTTGCTGTAGAGTTAATTGAATATTTAGCCACCTATTTTCAGAAACATGACGGAAAAGCATCTCAGCATGTTCCCATAAGAAGAAAGTTTTATACCGACATTATAGTACTCCAAAATAACAGTTGGTCAATAGATGGGTATATTAGTCTTTGCACAAAGAGCAGCTGCATTCTGTGGAACACGAGTATGTATCTTCATCTACTGTTAACTCAAACTGCCTTTCTGTTGATAGCAACAAGAGAATATTGCTGACATGCAGATGTAGCTGTGGTATATTTGTCTGTAGTTACAAATTATTCAATACAAAGGAAATTGAATCCAGACAACAAGCTGGCTTTTTGATACCTGTGTTTTCTATCTTTTTTTTCTTCCAGGATCAGTATCAGTTCTGCTATCGAGCCGCACTGGAATATCTGGGCAGCTTTGATCACTATGCAACATAGAAACCCATCATGGATTTTTATTGCTGGCCCTTTAAGATCCAGAGAGCCGCTTCTGAGCCATATGATGTGCTTTAGAAGTACTTCTTAACTCTTAGCTAAGGAGCAATTATTGGGGATATATAAAATATTGAAAAAAAAAAAAAAAAGGAACAGAAATAATGGGGATACATGAGACAAAAAACATCAAAAATCCCAACTATTCCATGTGGACCAAGAATTCACAGTTTAATAACCTAACCATAATAAAGGATTCTTGACCACTGAGGCGTCTGAAGGATCTCATTTACAGATACCTCAAGGGTTCGACATTGGTTGAAGGGAAGAGAAAACTAATCACAAAGAGTGATCATCTTGTTCAGGATTGCATGCTTTTGCAAGCAGAAGTTTTGGGAGAACTGTGCTTCAGTGCAGGATGTTTGTTAAAAGGTTGGGTCCTGGCTTCTCAAACAAAGCGGACTCTTTACTTCAGCATCACCCCTTCCTATCATACTGCTCATCATAACACTAGGGAAAATGTGGGAATGTTTAAAAAGAAAGTCCTTGATTTAGTTTTTTAGTATTGTAAAGATACTGCTGAGCTGTGCTTCATTTTTAACTGTGTAAACCTCTTCCTTTTTTTAACAAGAATTTATCAATCAGTGAAGTAAATTAAAGAACAGCTTGCGTAACTGTTAATCTTTTTCTTTAGAAACTGTAGGGTTTTTTTAAGCTTTTATCTGTAATAATCGTGCTGTAGAAATGTTAAATAATTTGAAAATTTGCACATTTTTGTGCAGCTCTATCTTGATCTACAGTACTATGGTCTCGTTAGACATTGTTTTTACAATTTTGTTGGGTTTATTTTCTTTAAGAAAATACTCCTTGTAATCAGTTAAGTTAAAACAGGGCTTTTTGGTTTCTTTTGGAATCAACAGGGAGGCGCAAAGTATAAAGATGCTGCTAAACACACACACTCACACACATACACACATAAGCACATGCACACCCACACCCTCTATCTTTATATATATATTG
>WAAF01012300.1:1046-13025 GCA_013400475.1 Tricholaema leucomelas | reverse complement strand
ATGATCTTGGAGGTCTCTTCAAACCTGATTGTTTCTATCATTCTCTGATTCTGAGTTCTGTTTACTAAAACCTTTATAGAATTGACCATTAAACTGGCCTGTCTGTTTCCAATTACAGTTACAAACTGAAGAAATTATGACAGCATTAGTGTGCAGGAGAGATTCTTAATAAATGTTGTCAACTTCATAGTGGTGTTGGCTTGATGTTGTTTATTCATGATTATTAAAAATCAAAATTAAAAATGTAGTACATGTGAGGCATTTTTAAGCACTGATACTTGTGCTTGAAATACAGTCTTTTTAAGTCATAAAAGAGAAAAATAACCAAGAAGCTGTGCTGCACTTCCCCAGTATAGAGAAGGTTTTAGAGCTAAGATTCTCCCTTCTTCCTATCCAGCAGTTTCTCTTTAGTGAACCCTACAGAATAAGGTGCCCTCCTTGCCCTTCTCTTCATTTAATCTAAATCTGAATATGGTTGTTTTTTTCTTTATCTCAAACTGAACCTCATTCAAATATCTATAGTGTGTTATAAAGTGTTGTTTAAAAATAATGGAAATTAATGTAATGGAAACATAAGTAAAAGAGTAAAATAGAATATGATGGTGATTGCGTTTTGATTGGTTTTCGTTTCCTTTTTTGAAACAAGTAAGCCTATCACTGTAAATAGGTAGCTAAGTCATTATGCATACTTTTGGAATATTACAGCACACATATGCAGCATACAACAAAGTCTGATTAATAGCCGTGACTTACGGGCTCTATTAGCTTGGTTTCATTGAAAGATTTCCTTTTTTATGTGTATTCAGATCCTTGGAGAAATGCTATAAAAATTAATAATCTAT
This sequence comes from Tricholaema leucomelas, assembly GCA_013400475.1. Lineage (NCBI taxonomy): Eukaryota > Metazoa > Chordata > Aves > Piciformes > Lybiidae > Tricholaema lacrymosa > Tricholaema leucomelas. The sequence goes on along the minus strand of WAAF01012300.1, from coordinate 12,183 downwards.
TAAAAAAAAATCTTTATAAGAATCTTTGCTTCTTAGTACAGTAGAATTGTTCTTTTGAGATGGCTGTGTGAGTGGCTTCTCACTTTGCAGGCCAGCTGAAACTCTGCTGATAGCAAAAATCAGCTTTCTAAATTAGAACATTAGCTAGGAACCCATAGTTTGAGAGGAAGAAAGGAAGCATTTTTCAGACAATCAAACACTAAAAAAAAAAATAAAAGCTTCGTTTTTACTTTTCGGTTCAGTATTCTGTTCAAGCATTTTAAGGAAAATCCATGTCCTGTAGTCCATTTTGTTGGGCCAGCATTTTCTTCACTGTTAAAAGCACCATTAAAAGAAATAAGTAATGAGAAAACAAACAACTGTAGAGCTGAGTATTTTGAATAATGGAAGATCAATTCCAAAAGCTACACAGAAGAAAGAGCTTATTCTGCATTTTGGGTCAAAGGATTTGGTTCTGTTGAGGATGAAGTTAGGATCAGTGTATTATTCGTGTGAACTGACTTACTAACACCAAATTTAGAACAAAGAAAGAACAATATAAGCTTTACTGTGGTATATCATGCTCTTTTTCTATACCTCACTAGAGAACGAAAGTTCCGTTTGTCTGCATTCAGCTGCCCTGGGCACACTTGTGTATCCTCTCATATTTATTGTTTTTTGCCTAAACTGCTCAGAGGTACACGTACATTTCAGCAACCTACTTTAACCTGTATGTACCACAAAAATTCTTAACTGAATACTTGGATTTGATTTTGGTTTTGTTTGGTTTTTTGTTTTGTTTTGTTTTAAATTATCAATTAGCCAGCTGAACTCAGCCAGTTGAGGAGCTGCTGTAGGAAACTGAAGTGCTATTCCAGTTCAAGATTGTATTTTGGGATTCTATTCTGGCACTTGAATCACAGATTACACAGAATCACATTATGAAGGACAAGGTCCAGCTGTATGTTGTTGTTACTCATTATTCAGCAGTAAACATGGAGGACTAGGCAAGCAAAACTTGTGAGGAAGTTTTGGAAAGAATGATTCTAGAGTTTGTTTAGTGACTGCCTTGTATTTCATTCTATGTACTACCTAAGTTATGTTATGTTTACAGGCGAGAAATAAGAACAGGTGTATATATTTGGTGGACAGGGAAGTTATGGAGTTTAATGTACATTCGTAAAGCACGTTGACCTCAAAGCAGAAAGGGCACTATGGAGAGAACGCACATGCAGAAAGATCCTATTCAGTTAGCTGACTGTGTACAGCACTAGTAACGTACAACACTAATATGGAAACTTAGATTTGATCTGTGTAATTAAAAGCACTTCAGCAAGAGTATGAAGCCTACTTACATAGGTTTTTTGTTCCCCTAGTTTTCTCTTCCTGTCTCTGAAGGAGACTAGTGGTTCTGTCAGCTCCTCTAGTTTGGCTTAGTTCCCATGTGCCACTGAGTAATATTTTGAACAGATGTATTTTCTAGTCATAAGTTGTAACTAGTTTTAAAGGTACTGCTCCACTTTCTTATCTGGTACATTTTTCTTTGTCGTAAGCGTTGGGTTCCCTACCAGAGTTTATCAACAATGCAGATGATTTAGTTTCTCTTACTGTGTTTTCATTTTATTTCTTTTTCTTACTCTTCTTCTTACTCTGTCTTATAGCAGTGATGAAGATTGCCTTGTCACTCCTTTCTTCTGTCAGTGTTTTCAGCTTAGGAGTTGTCTAATTGTGGTCGAGAAATAGGAGACTAGATTTTGCAGTGGGATGTCATTTTGACCAACAGCATTTGGGAAAGTCCAATTAACCTCAATCTTAGAATCATACAATCATAGAATACACAATTGGAAGAAACTTCTAGAGGTCATCTAGTTCAACGCTCCCTGCAGTAAACAGGGACAAGTCTGACTAGATCAGATTGCTCAGAGCTCCATCAAGACTGAACTTGAATGCCTCCAGGAATGGGGCCTCTACCGCCTTCCTGGGCAACCTGTTCCAGCATTCCATCATAGTAAAGAACTTCTTCCTGATGTCCAATCTAAATCTACCCTTCTCCAGTTTAAGACTAGAGACTCTTGTCCTACTGTTACATGCCTTTTTAAACAGTCCTTCGCCCTCCTTCTTGTAGCCCCCTTCAGGTACTAGAAGGTCTCCCTGGAGCTTTTTGTTCACCAAGCTGAAAAACCTTGGCTGTCTCAATCTGTCTTCATAGGAGATGTGCTCCAGCCCGCTGATCATTTTCGTGACGCTCTTTGGACTTTCTCCATCAGATCCATGTCCTTGTGTGGTCCACCCCAGAGTACTCCACACACGCTACTCCAGACGAGGTCTTACCAGAGCAGAGCAGAGTGACAGAATTACCACTTTGATGATTGCAGCCCTCCTTGCAGTCCTCTCTTCTACCCTTTTGAAAAATGGATGTAATGTTTCCCTTCTTCAGTGACCAGGGACATAACTTGACTGCCAGGACTTTTCTAATACCAAGGACAGTGGCTTGGCAACTACACTAGCCAGTCCCCTCAGGACCCTGGGATGCATCTCATCAGATCACATTAGCTTGTATATGCTCAGGTTCCCCAAGTGGTCATCAACCTTGTCTTCACATCCAGAGAGCGGGACTTTGTTCTCCTTGTCCCCACCTTCAACTAGGCAGGTTTAGGGAGAGAAGTTGCCAGTGAAGATTCACAGATTCAGAGATTCACACATTGCATTGACTTGGAAGGGTCTCTCAATGGTCATTTTGTCCAACCCCCTGCAGTGAGCAGGGACTCCAGTAAAGTTGTTGGGAGCCTCAGCCTTTTCATTGTCAGTTGTCACATTCTTGCTCATTGTGCTGGGTATGTTTTTCTCAAACTTTGTTTTCTGGTTTACATACCTGTAGAAGCCCTTGCTATTCTTTGCACCCTTTGCCAAGACCAGCTGTAGGAATGTCCTGACCGTGCTGATTTTATCCCTGCACAACCAGGCGGCATACTTATATTCTTCCCAAGATACTTGTCCCTGCTTGAACTGCCTGTGCTGTCCCTGTATTCCCCCAGCTTTTGGGACAGTTTCCTGCTCACACTGTCCCAGGCATCACTGGCTGTTGTTACTACTTGGGCACACATCTAGCCTCCAGCTTATGTTACTTCACACCAGGTCCCAGAGTCTTCCCCAACAGCTGCCTCCTTGCCCCACCAGCCCCAGCCTTCATCCCAGCAGATCTCTTCTTTCCTAGGACAGGGATTCATGAACTTATGGAGGAACCACTGGCCCATTCCTCCCAAGTTCTCAGTCTTTCTCCCAGCATCCTGGCTCTCACTGATGTCTTACTGTAGTCTGCAAACCTGGAACATTCGTCCTCCATCCTGTCTTCAGGTCATAGAATCATAGAATCAGTCAGGGTTGGAAGGGACCACAAGGAACATCTAATTCCAACCCCCCTGCCATGGGCAGGGACACCCTACCCTAGATCAGGCTGGCCAGAGCCTCATCCAGCCGGGCCTTAAATGCCTCCAGGGACAGGGCCTCAACCACTTCCCTGGGCAACCCATTCCAGGCTCTCACCACTCTCATGCTGAACAACTTCCTCCTCATGTCCAGTCTGAATCTCCCCACCTCCAACTTTGCTCCATTCCTCCTAGTTCTGTCACTCCCTGAGAGCCTATAAATTCCCTCCCTGGCTTTTTTGTAGGCCCCCTTCAGATACTGAAAGGCCACAAGAAGGTCACCTCAGAGCCTCCTCTTCTCCAGACTGAACAACCCCAAACCTTTCAGTCTGTCCTCACAGCAGAGGTGCTCCAGCCCTCTGATCATCCCAGTGGACCTTCTCTGGACACGTTCCAGCATGTCCACATCCCTCTTGCAATAGGGGCTCCAGAACTGGATGCAGTACTCGAGGTGGGGTCTCACCAGAGCAGAGTAGAGGAGGAGAATCACCTCCCTCGACCTTCTGACCACACTTCTCTTGCAGCTCAGGATCTGGTTGGCCTTGCAGTCTGCAAGTGCACACTGCTGGCTCATGTTGAGATTCTCATCCACCAGCAACCCCAAGTCCCTCTCCTCAGGGCTGCTCTCCAGCCACTCACTGCCCAGCCTGTATTTGTGCTTGGGATTGTCTTGACCCAGCTGCAGGACCTTGCACTTTGTCTTGTTGAACCTCATGAGGTTGGCTTGTGCCCACCTCTCCAGCCTGTCCAGATCCCTCCGGATGGCATCCCTTCCCCTCAGTGTGTCTGCTGCACCACACAGTTTGATGTCACCAGCAAACTTGCTGAGGGTGCACTCAGTGTCTCTCTCCATGATGTTGAACAACGCTGGTCCCAGGACTGATCCCTGAGGGACTCTGCTTGTCACTGGCCTCCACTTCGACATGGACCCATTGACAGCCGCTCTTTGAGTGCAGCCATCAAGGCCGGTTCTTTATCCGTCTCATAGTCCACCCATCAAACCCATGTGTCTCCAACTTGGAGACCAGGATGTAGTGCGGGACAGTGTCAAAGGCTTTGCTCAGGTCCAGGTAAATGACATCAGTTGCTCACTCCTCATCTATGAATGTTGTGACCTGTTCATAGAAGGCTACCAGGTTGTCAGGCAGATTTGCCTTTCGTGAAGCCATGCTGATTGTACCCAATCACCTCTTCACTATTCTCCTGTCTCAGTAGTGCCTCCAAGAGGATCTATTCCATGATCTTACTGGGCACAGAGGTGAGACTGACTGGCCTGGAGTTCCCCAGCTCCTCCTTCCTACCTTTTTTGAAAATGGGAGTTATGTTTTGTCTTTTCCAGTCAGTGGGGACTTCACCAGACTGCCATGACTTTTGGAATAGAATAGGGAGAGCTTTAGCATCCTCATCCACCAGGTCACTGACAAAGATGTCAAATACAAGATGGATATCATGGCACAGATAATATAAGTTGCCATTTATCCTCTGATGGCCAGGCAAGGGTGATTTTGTAACTCCAACCACGATACTCAGTTGTTGCCAAAAATAACTTTCCCCCTATCTTTTGATACACATTGAATGAAATTATTTTTCCACAGGTCAATTTTACCAGTTTTTATCATCTCGTCTAGTGAAGCAAACAAAACCTCTACAGCTAGGCAGAGAGTTGAGTTTCAGGACACACATTTGAAACAACCTGTAGCAAAGTAAACACTTCCAAATAGCTACCTAGACTCCAGATTTTGTTCTTAAGTTTTTGCAAGCTTGTAGTCACTAGACTCCACATCTACTCCAAGCTGTGTTCAACAGGAGGCAAACCTGCAGCTGTGTTCTGGTTGTTACTCAGAAGTGTTTTGAAGCAGCCAACCTAAAGCAGTAATGTTCATTTAAATGCATTTATACAACTAAACTGTAGATTTGCTAAGTTAGTTCAGTCCAGTCATATTTCAGAATCTGTTTCAAATTTAGGAATTGCCCAGCTATCCCTCTCCCTCTTGATTTCAAATCCATTCAATTTTAAAAGCATGAAACTGGAAGTGTTTAAGTCTAGGATAATTTGCTGATATTTCCTGTAATCGCTTCCTGTGCTCTGTGGGATTTTTTTCCCCTTTTGCACTTCGCAATGCCGAGGAAGTGGTGTCTTTTTACACCAGACATCTTTTAGTAAAATAACTAATTACTCAACACTGTTTTCATAAAAAGACTTGGTTTCCTGTTCACACTCACTCCTTCTCTCCAAAATAGGTGACATCCCTCTACAACTTCCCTTTTTATCAGTCAGTTTAAAGGTTGACTATCAAGCCTAAACCAGTGCACATGAGGACAGTATTATCCTCAGTGACATTCTGTAGAAGTCTGGGAAAGACAAGAATTTCAATTGTGAATTATTTTTACATTTTACTCCATGATATTTTTAAGTCTTTTACAATTAAAAGAAAAATACTTGTAATATTGTATAAAATTCAAATAAAAAATGACTGAAACAGTCATTATTGTCACATTCTAATTGTCAGACATGATCTCAGGGTGTGCTAGGATAGGCATCTCTTATTTTTTTTTCTTAAAAAGAAAAGAAATATACCATATTTTATTCTTGAAATCTGGAAATGCAGTTGAAGACTCTTTAATGCCTTGTCAACAGGACTGTTGAACAAATGTGAAGTTTTAAAACTTGACTTCCAAAATTATTCTATACATTCCAATACCTGGCTTATATTTTTCTGTCTTTTCACAGTCAGCCTTATTATTTCCAGAATTAAATGAAAGTAGCATTTATTCTGGGTAATTTCTTTCACCATTACACAAGACACAACAGAGAATTTCTTGACTACTGGTTTGCATTTTTCAGGCTGTATAAGCACTCAGATGTCTTCTTAAAGAGTAGGATGTAGTTAGTATCTTCATATTTTATGGGCTCAGCAAAGCAGTTTCAGATTTGAAAATGCATCTAATGTTTTTTAGCACTTTATTCTTGATCATTTCAGCCATTTCAATGTTATACTAGCATTTCTGCATACACACACACAGATACACGTGTGTATTTACCATTTCACGCTTAGTTTATTGGGTTGTTGGTATTTATCACCAGACTTCTGTTCAATTGCATTTCAGTTCTGTTGCATTATTTACACTGCAAAGCATTTATTTGAAATCCTTGATAATATGTAATGTGTGCATTTCCTTTTTTACTTTTTTTTTTGTTACCTGTTTCATACAATAATCAAATTAAGTTCAGTAAGTTCAATAAAAGTAGTATTTTGCAAAATCTAGTTTTCAAAGTTTGAAAGATAATTATTGAACTAACCACACAAACAGATGAAAATATCACATAACTTTTTCTTTAGTACCTGGTCAGCCACTGAACTTTAAAGCAGAACCTGAGTCTGAGACGAGCATATTACTTTCTTGGACACCTCCACGCTCTGATACCATTTCCAGCTATGAACTAGTTTACAAAGATGGAGAACACGGAGAGGAGGTAAGTGAAAGACTATCTATCTTTTCATGACTCTTTAATGAGTCAGACATAAAATGATGCAGTAGTTTAGAATTGCTGGATTAGTAACTTTCTTTAGTACGAATAATTGTAGACTAAGAGAGTGTAAGCTGCAGAAAATGGTGTTGATGGTTGCCAGTCAGGGTAAAGTTCACAGTGAGTCATCGGCAGAAGTTGCATCCAGTTAAGACGTTGATCATGTCTCTTCAGGCTGGTTCATCTACAAAGGCTTAGAAGCAGAAGTGTTTTGGGCCATGTAGTGGACTTGTTAAGATTTTCTTGCACTTGGACTTCGGTGTCTGCTTGAGGAAAAAATATTTTTTTTTTTAAAAGGTGAAAAACCTGCTATAGCCTTAAACAGTTTTCAGTTTGAGAGCTTCTGTGGTGCTAGTACCGTAGACTTTGGAATAAACTGTACTTCTGATATGGAAATATGTGATATTGCCAAATTTCCAAGACAAAAAAAAAAGAAGCCAGCAGTCTCAGAAGGCAGCAGGAGAGTGTCCGCGTCACTAATTTCTCTTGCATCATCAACTCATTGTTGATGCTTTCATTTAGCTTTTGTTTGTGACGGTTTTGCACATATATTGGGAATGCATAAACTTGTTTTTTGGAAGAAGGCCGTATTTGTATTTCACCTTCAAATAGTATACAGTCCCCTGCTTAATAAGTTACCTTCTGAAAGATTATGCTTCTTAATAATTTGAACAGAAATTAAACTACAAGATTAGACCCAGGTTTAGCCATACTGTAAAACCCTATGATAAGAGGTAACTAAAGAAAATGCTTTGTTAATGTGTTACTGTCTGAAAAGCATTTTATGTTTTGTGTACAGCTATTCCATTCTCAATCAGTAAAACCGTATTTGTCTATTTGTCATTCTGACTTTTACTCATTAGACAGTCAACATTAAAAAATGTTGCTCCTTAATATGTGTTTTTCAGAAGTAACATACTCATCTTTGCTTTAGTTTAGTTTGGGTTTGACCTGATTGGTTTCCTTCAGTTTGGATTTTTTTTCGCAGTGAGGTTATCATCTGAGTATAAAAACACTTCTTCTGTAGGTTATACATAGAAGTCAGTATCTCTGAGTATTAATCAAGATATCTTTCTGTTGCCCACCTTTAGCAACGAGTTTCCACTGAGCCTACTACATCTTATCGCCTGCAAGGCTTAAGGCCAAACAGCTTGTACTTATTCCGTCTGGCTGCACGTTCTCCTCAAGGCCTGGGTGCTTCAACAGCAGAAATCTCAGCAAGAACCATGCAGTCAAGTAAGTGTCTTTCCTTGTTAACTTTATTCCCTTGTCTTGTATTTTTCAAAGAAATAAATCTATTTCAGTAATCCAGAAAGGCAGCAACAGAGAAAAAGACAAAGGTGTAAAAATACAGCATTCATGGTACTTAATACAGTAAAACAATGCTGGAAGAGAGTATTTTAAGGTGTGCTGTGGGATCAACTTAATAGATGAGTGGTTCTCAACATATTTTCAGGGAAGGAAAACTGTAAAACAGTGCCTGAGAAGACACTATTATGCTGTCATAATATTTTGTTTTGTAGTAGGCTAATATCTTTTCTCATGCAATAACTCTACATCAGTATTAGTCCTCCACCCATTAAAATTCCACCTGCCCATTATGCAGATTTCCTGTGATATTAGGTTGTTCCTGCAGCACTTTCCTCAAGTACCAAAACCAGGTAGCACAGGTCAGTTGAATATTTTAAACTGTACAATACTTTTCCTCATCTTCTCTTCTGTAATAAATTATTGATCTGGTTTTAATTTAGATTTTTTTTTTTAATCTAGGCTTTTTATGTTCAGTCATTTTTTTACATCAGTAGAAAAATTGTTTTCTCACTGAATGCTTATGGAAACCATATCCTGAAAGTCATTCTATTTGTCAGCAAATGAGATGTAAAACTCTGTCAGAGATTACTAAATACATTTTTAAACATGTAAGACAATTTTTAAAAATCACATTTTCAGGGGTGATGACCAGAAATGCTGCTCTTGCCTGATGAGTTATGCCTTCCTCACAGTTTGCATTATGCTGTCATTTCAAAACTTGGTGCAGTTCTCTCTGTGTTTGTTTCAAATCAAATGGCCTTTTCTTAAAGTCATAAAATCCAAACCAGAAATTGCTGATTCTCAATCGACATGAGGCTTTTTAGTTTGCAATCACGACATGTGTGATTGCATCATCATTCTTCATCAATGTTATGTATTAACAATAATCATTGTGACTGGAGGTACGATGCTGTAGACCTTTAACCAAAGATAAGTGTCCTTTTGAAGTATTTCTAAGACTATTATATAACACAAGGCTAGTTTCTGAGATAATGCTAGGGCATTTTTTCACTGCAGCAATTCAGAATCAGTAGTTTGATGAAGAAAATTATTATTCATTTATTCTGAGACCCATTTTCAGCTATTTGGAATGTTTACTTATATTGGGGTGAAGATTGCTGAAGTTGTAGATGCGAAATAAACATCTAGGAGCCAAGGCAGCATGTTCCATGGATGGCATTTTTCCTTTGATTATAAGAAGACCTAGTACCTTTGTCAATGTTACACCTTCAGATCATAGGAAAATCCGGTTTATTTCAGTGGACGTACTCTAGTTGTTTGCTGGAAAGGGCTCAAAATCTTTGCTGTAAAATATCTGGAGTTTTTTTCAGATAAAGTATATGCATTAATAAAACTGGTTTACACAAGTAGCCCACAGATTATCCTTAGTTACATAAATATTTCGCATTTTGAGAGTATAATGAATTAAAAATTAATAAGCTTCCATGAGTTTGTTAGCACTATTCACCAGAATATTCTCTTGCCCTTCATCTTTCTTTCAGAGAAAGATGCTAAAGGGATTTATTTCTATATATATGAGATCCTTAAGGGAGATTTTACTTGTATGTTACTTCCTGCACAAGTGAATAGTAGAAGGAGATTGACACGTTTTGAGTGTCTGAATTACCCTAAAAAAGCCCCCAAATGTGAATACTTTCCTCTGTCCTATCTACCTCCTCTTTTTAGCTGAAATGCTGTTAATGCCCCTTATGTTTCCCCTTCAGAAGAGCAGTGTACCCTACTGAGGAAAATGCCACTGATTCCTGTAGAAGAGCTATAGACAAACAAAAGTTGCTCATGTAAATGAAGCAGGTCACAACAGCATCCTATGCCTTTTCTATTACTTTAGCTTTGTTTGATGTGCTTAGTGTAAGGACTGGAAATTCTTTTGTTTTAAAAAAAAACCTTTTTTTAAAAAAAAACAAATCTCCACCAAAACTTTGTGTTTTCAGTAGAAGAGAAAAAGGCAGAAATAGGAAAGAAGGCCACACCAGTGAATTTCAGCTATGGCTCCTTTTTTCGTGCTCTGAATTTGTTACAGTAAGCATTACATATTGATAAGTCAACGTGCATTTAAGCACACAAATGCATACTTGACTTTAAGTATATGAATTGCCTCACTGAAAACTCTGAAGCCCGTAAAAGGTATTTAAAATAAGCTAACACAATCCTTCAAGGACAAATCGGTAAAGGTGAGCACTTTTGCTCTGCAAGAGTGGTGTTGGTGAGAGGAGGTAAAGTCAGAATCTTTCACCCTTCCGATGTGCTAAACTTATGAACGCTTTTTTTTTTTTTTTTAATGGATACCTGCTTTCCTGTCACATTGTTTGGGGGTAGATTTGTTTTTGTTTTTTTAATAGAAGTTACCCACATTACTGGTAGGATTTAATTCTTTGCTAGCAAAGGTGTCTCCAAGAGGAGTTAAAAAAATAAAAGTAACAGCTGACCTAGGGTAAGTACAAGTTACAGTCAGAATCAACAAGCCTGTCACATTTTCCTGGTAGGTAAATCTTCAACTAAGACTTTCTTCATCTTCTATTGACTGCATGCTTGTAGTGTGTTGGCTGTTCGGTAGATGCTTTCCATTTAAACATAATTTAAGGCCAAGTTGTGCCAGGCAGACTCAGTTATTAAGAAAACTTGAAAAATTATTTTTTTTAATGAGAAGGGGGAGCCTACAAAAATGGCAATTATTGCAAGTTTATAAGAGTTCTGTACAAAGACAATTCTTTCTCAAGGAAATTAAACCCATTAGAGGGGGATGCATCCAAATTTGTTACTAAATAGATATAACATGTAATTTAAAATATTATATCTTGCACTAATTGCAGTGGTCATAAAACTAAATCAGTAGCCTTAGAAGTGTCACGTTTTTTTGTTTTGTTTTGTTTTG